>PNEQ01112582.1:0-27799 GCA_003012365.1 Medauroidea extradentata
GTTTAAAAACTTTCCAGATGACATCCGAAAATATTTGAAGAACCTTTCTTCGTCTCGGAGTAGATCCGGAAAAAGATGGTGGAATTCTCCATGTTCTTCCCTTTTCAAGTTTATTTCGTGGATCCAATAACGCCGTTCGAGTTTTTCTTGTTCATGGCAAGCAAACGCAACAACAACAATTTCTTCTTCCTCAGACGAATTAGCCATTGCTTACCTTTTCGAGCGAGCAACACACGCCGACTGAAAGCGGACGGAAGCAGTGTGCGCCTGCATGACTGAAATTGACTGATGGGAACTGAACGGAAATGAACTGAACGGAACTGAACGAATCCAGTGTGCTCGCTGCTTTAAAGACGTTCCTAATGGACCGAAGTAGGAGTGGAGTGAGTAATCCAGTCCAGTCGGCAAGGTGGACTGGAGTGTAGATTCTGTATTGAAATGTTTGCTTCAAACATCCATCGGACTGAACCACGGTCGTAGAAGAACAGGTCTGGACACTCGCCTATCTAACAATGTATTTTGCTTGACCCCCTTGTTGTTTGGCTGTAGTTCGTCAAGTTACCGAGAATGTCGTACTTTCTAGCGCTGTAATCCGGGCGGTCGGACTCAAACTCCGTCCACTTTTTTCCATTGTTAAATTTATATTATAAAGTAAATAAAGATTGCTGGAGCCTTTTCTTAAATTTGTGAGCAAAGAAAGTATTTAATAAATTGATAAAAAATACGTTTTGATGAATTGTTTATCTTAGCGGAAAGGAAGTGGGCGGAGTTTAGTGTACTACAACCAAACAACAAGGAGGTCAAGCTTCCAGGCGAGTGTCCAGACCTGTTCTTCTACGACCGTGGACTGAACTGAAAGTAAACAGAAGTGGTCGCCATCTTGAATCGTTTCTTTGATTATGTAATAGTTTATAAACGTCCTGGGCTAACAAAATAAAACAGTTTAATGTTATAAAAGAATACTGGGAAGTGTCAAATAAAATAAAAATAAATGTTGTGATCAATAAATTCAAACGAAATATCAAACAAATATTCCCCTCGTGCTTTTCTGACAGTCATTTGTTCTGTAGTTCAATATTTCGCAAAGAGATGTCTCTAGACGTGGATTCAGTCAATGTTTACATGTCAATCTGGATCGAAAATTGTACTGTGAACGCATTTCAGTCCACTTTCACTTTAGGTTCGCTCCATGTTGAATCCAGTGCAAGTTCAGTCCAGTCCGCAATTTTACTATAAAAGCACTAATTGCGTTGATCCTATAATTTCATAAAATAATATTAAATATAAAGTTTGTGACACGCTCATATTGTCACCAGAACGATATATTATATTTAATAGTCATCAGTGTCAACTAATTAGCATAAATTAATATGTAACAATAACTACGCCTTGCGACCACTCGTTCTCCTCGCCATTATATCAGGATCACATTGAAATAGTTTTCATTAAGGTACCATTACTGTACCAAGTTTTATACAGAAAAATAAGAAATTGTACATAAATTGTGTCTGTGAAAACGAGGGAGAAAGGAGCAGGAACAGGGAGCTCAAGCCACTCCCCTCCCTAGCTGTTGAACAAGAGGGGAGGGGTCCCGCCAATAGTTTTGTAAGTTCTCATTGTATTGTAGTTATTTAGTAATTAAGAAATAACAAATATTAACAAGCAAAAGAATCGTTTTATGTAAATGGATGTAAATAGCAAAGATAAATTAAAACATTATTTAATAAATACGGTTCTGGCCGGAATTGTTGTTCTCGAGAGGCGGAGCTATCGGTTCAAAGCTGGCTTCTGATTGATCCAAATCGAACCGAAGCTTGTAGGCCAAGTGACGGGGGATTTTGGCGCGAATGAGAAGCCAAGCGTGCCGCGGGAACGGTTGAGAGGAATCGTCGGCGAGCCACGAGAGATGACGTACCGGGTTGCTGTCGGCGGGCGTCGAACTGGGCGTCGCGACGCCGTAGTGGAGATAGACGACGTCGAGCCGCGAATTGAGATTAAGATTTCGTCGAGTCGCGGAGTATTGTGGGCCGAGGCACCATCATCATCGTCGTCGTTTTGGCTTGAGCAAGGATAGGAATTGCAGTATATTCTCATGGTGCCCAGTCATTTTTAATTATACTGAACAATTCATTAACAAAAATCAATTATCTCCGTTGAGAAGATGAACATGTTGATACAAGAATAAAAATGTAAGAGATAAAATAAGATTATGTTTTCGAGTGATTGTTTAGTAATGTATACACTTATCTATTCATATTTTTCAGGGTAATTAAGAAATGCCTTGGAAGATCACATTTCAATAGGGGCCTCATCGACGTGAATAAAAGAGTCACAGGTATTGAGCCTTATCGAATATAATTTTTTTACCTCTAATTTTCCCATTCTTACTCACGCCAAAAAGGGTTCTGAGGAAGACCCTGAACAGTTGTTCAAGTGCAAAAGTAGATCATCTAAGTTTGAAGGGATTTTCATGCGTTTGTGAATCTACGTGAATGGAAATGTAATAAAATCACAAACATACAAGATCATTATTTTAAGACTTTTTTTTAAACACAGTTATGAACTCTAATGACTTTAGCATTTAATGTGATTTTTTAAAAATTATTTCATTATCAATTTTTGTATAAAATTTTGAAAGTATAAAATACTTTATTTGACATTATTTTGAATGATACTGATATACCGGTATCGATCCTGTTCTTGTGATACCAGTATCGAAAGAGTATTATACAATTTTTTTCGATTCCTCTATCGATCCCAGTATCGATACTTTCATGGTATCGCGATTCCCTAGAAACCGTGTATACACTTGGTATCGAGAGTGTCGCCGGGCGAGAGGGAGTTGAAGAGAGCGCGGGAGTTTTCTCGTGGGAACAGGAGGTACGGGGGCCGGTGGCGATGCCCCTGGCAGGTGGGTGCCGTCGTGTTGGGGGTCAGGGGGCTGGCCCCCCGGGCGACCTCCGACCAGGCACGCACGTCAAGTTCCCAAGCAGTGAGAGCCTAGATACTCGTCTGTACGCAGACTATCCGCCCAAGACAACCTCTCATTGTAGCGTCACGCACAGCTCTCAGAGCTGACTACGTCCGGTCGACGGCGCTCGCGACATCAATTAATACCACACACTTTATATGCTAACTATAGTTTACACATCCTATAAGTCGTGACAGAGGAACCAAACACGACAGTCGTACAAAAAATGTTTTGTTAACTTCATGAGCAATCATTTTAGCCAAGTGATGTGTATCTGGTAATTTGTGACACCGAAATTTGTACCTTCTGCTCCGGTGCTAGGAATATGCCTTAAGGGGGAAAGTTAGATGCTACATTTTATTTGTCGATTTTCTGAAGTAACTTCTGTTTCAGAATATTTTTAGTAAATGAAACAATGTTAAGGCGTAGAAGATAGTTGTGATGAATTTTGGAGATCATAATATGTTCATCTTATATTGTATTTGTAATCATTCTTGAAAGTTAAGGGCGCGGTTCCCCTCAGTTTTCAACGTCTTTTTTATTTTTATATTTGTACCAGGTATTTTTTTTTCTTATTTTATACATACATTGTGATTAATTCTTCCTCTGAGGAAATTTTTGTATCCCTCATAGTTTTTGCGTAACGAGTCGTAGGCTTAAACGTCAAAATTTGGACCTTACGGTTTTAAATACGCCACTAAAACCAACTGACATACCAAACTGAAAAAATTCACACTATATAACAATGTTGTAGGTTATTATTTGACACATAAAAACAAAACAAAAAAAAAAAAAAGATTTTTTTTATTTAAAAAAAATTGACATTTTTTAAATTTTCATTTCAAAATTCAGCATTTTTTGTTAAGTACAAAAGTATTTTATTTTTTGTTTTTATACATGTCAAATCATAGCCTACAACATTGTGAATTTTGTCGGTTTGGTATGTCAGTTGGTTTTAGTGGCGTAGGACTTAAAACCGTAAAGTGCAAAATTTGATGTTCACGACTCATTACGCAAAAACTATGAGAGATACAAAAGTTTCCTAAGAGGAAGATTTAATCACAATTTATGTCTAAAATAAAAAAAAAAATATCTGGTACAAATATAAAAATAAGTAAAGACGTTGAAAACTGAGATGAACCGCGCCTTTAACGTATAATTCCCTTGCAGTGATTCTGCATGATAATTTAGTGATATATTACATTATTATTTACGTCGTGCAGTTTATCAAAATATGTCTTATCGAAGAGAAAAGTTAGATACTACAACTTGAATGTATGCAATTGGTAAAATTGAAAAATACAAGGAAATTATCTAACACTCTCCTTTAAGAGTGTTCAAGTGCGATGAAATCATAACTTATTATGTTTATGAAATAGTGTTAGTTTTGCAGACAATACTTGAGAGTACATTTTCCTCTTACGAAACAATTTTGCTTCCATAGTTTTCTCATAACGGTTCGCCAGAGTCAAAATTTGCATGTTCTGCTGCCATGCAAGTAGTGAAAACCAACTGACCTACTTGAATAAAATAATTCACAGTGGTATTACTTCCCATGAACTATGCAATAAAAATTTAAAAGACCACTACGTAACTTAATATTTTGTAATTTAAAAAAAAATCGCAAAACTACAGGAAAAAAGTTGCAAATGCAGCAATTTTTTTAAAATACAAAAACTGCTTACGAGATTGTTTAAAAATGTTTTATTACGTAGCCCGTGGCATGTTATTTCACTGTGAATTATTTCCCTTACGTAAGACAATTGGTTTTCACTATTTGCTTGGCAGCAGAACATGCCAATTTTGACTTTGATGCACCATTATGAGAAAACTATGCGAGTTAAAATTGTATCGTAAGAGGAAACTGTACTCACAAGTATCTTCTACAAAACAAACACTACTTAATATAAATATAAAATTATGATTTTATCGCGCTTGAACACCCTTAAGGTAGCCGCAAATTGGTGCGCAGAGATTTGGGTTAGTGTAAGATAATTCGAAAACTACTCAACGCTATTGTGTGGTACATGTTTATTATTAGCATTCATAGAAACTTACATGTGTTTGTGCTCATTTCAAGTTCTCCAGTAATATTTAAAGCTTATTTTCTCGCACCCTAAAATTGCGATGTTTTTACGGTCTTATTTAAGTATGTAGCTCTTGTCCCAGAACCTTTATAAATATGCATAGGCGTATACAGTACAACTTTATCTTTAATAGGACATCATAGAATGATGGGGTTAGCACTTAATGTTATAAAACAATTATTTAAACTGTTTTACACTAGAGTTAAGGGGCTGGGGTGGTTGTGGACAGAGGTAGGCACTTTGTACTGATACTAGTTAGTGAACAATATTTTGGGTGAGGGTTATGGTTAAATTAAATACATTATCTAAATACGGAGGCTTCATGTTACATCGCGCCTGAAAATCTACCCGATTTTCACCAGTCGCGTCTCTGGATGGCCTGTAGTTTAGCTTGTAAAACGACTCTTTACAGGCAAACACATATTTTCAACACAAACTCACCATTTTTATTATCATTCCCCCGTCTGTTTAACAACAACTTTTTTACTCTTTTCTTTCTCTACCTCCATGGTATATTAACACAAGAAATATGACAAACTTTGATATAAATAGTCTTATAACATAGTCTATGTTCCGAAACGTAACACTTCACTTTACATTGTTTACATTACAGATTACTACACGGTTGTACTACATCATTAAGATAGGAGGGGAGCGGCTGTTAAGTTAATTACGTTCAGGTCCTTATCTATGATGGGTGGTACTTCGGACACTTTAGACCTCACTGTTAGCATGATGCCGGAGGCTGATGACGGAAGCTTCGGCTATCGACGGACGGCGGCACGTCGTAGGTCTCGACCCAGGACCATCCTGGCGAGGTGGTGACGGCTGGAAGACTTGAAGAAGACACGCTAGTTGACTGACTTGAGCCTAGGGACTAGGGTGTGTGGCCCACACTACTTCGCACTTCTAAACCTGGAACGCATAACATGCGCTCACCCAGTCAGCCACTTTAACAGTGTGTAGTTTATTAGTCAAATAAGTTTTAAGATTGAAAGTTTTTCGTTTTGGTAGTTAGTTTTGTTTCACTTGGAGCTACCTCTCGTACTGTGCTTGAAATGTTTCTGGGAGTTACGGTTGTTCCGTAGTTGACAATATTACTTAACGTGCATTACGTTTGTATCGCTGTAAGTTTAATAAAATTCAGCCCGCTTATTAGAAACATGATTTTCAGACCCCTCAAAATGGGTTTGACCAATTTTTTCAGAAAGCTATATTGATGTGGGCCGCGAAGGAAAAAGGCGGGTGGGGCGGAGAGACTACCAACCAGATGTGCAGATATAGTCTGTACAATAAAAGTTTACCTGTTTATGACATTTTCTTCTGAGGAAAGTGTCTTTCTGTTTGTGTCATTTCTCTTCTGAGAAGAGTGTCTGTAAACAGTATTGCAGAGACCTTGTTTTTACAAGAAGTCTGAATGGTTTAAAGATCCGTACAATGAAACTGCTTGGCGTCTTTCTTAGAAGAGAAATAATAAAATCAGGCAAACTTATACTGTATAGAATATAGAGATAGAAACGTGCGTACATACAAACCACAAATAAACGTATATGATCGCTGCTTAGGTAATTCCAGAAAAAAATAGTAAAATATTGCATGCCTGTTTGATTGGCTTGCGCGTAAAGGTGAGACTGAATTACATACGCCGGTAAGTGGCGCCCTTAGCGTTTCATTGATATCGTCTGTATAGTGCCAAAAGGACCAATATCACATGTTTTAAAACGTGATATTGGCACTTTTGGCAATATACCGACGATATTATGTTTCACGCACTCTGAAGCAACCTATCTACGAAGCTATTTTACAGAAAGTCCGGCGGAATACTGGTTAGACCCCGTACCTCCACCATCACGGAATGGGATGCCTGACCGAACCTTAATTTGTTCTTATATATATATATATATATATATATATATATATATATATATATATATATATATATATACATACACACACGCACAAACGAACTTGGTTTCATCAACAAAAACGTTTTATTGGCAGCCTGAAAACAAATAATTAGTTTGCGCCAAGTAGATTAGATATGACTCGACTAGACCTTCCTGTCTTTTCATTTGCTTGAGCTAAAATGACAGAAGATTGAATCGGTTATAAGTGTGATTTTTATAGGACGGTGTGTTATCGAGATATGGCATGCGTCATTTAAAAAACGCTGCTGAGTGCAGCTGAGGCGTTTGTGTTACATTTGCAGGAGATATATGGTGTAAATGCTCAAACGTTAGACGACGTCATCGCATGCGCTCAAAGGCGATGATCACATATAAACATTTATTTTTAAATAAAAAAGAACTAAAATTATTCCGCGTTAATTCCTGTTACCGTACCTCGTTATGTTTAAGTTAAGGCTATTAACAAAACTGCACACACATTAATATGAAGAAGTTAACGTTTATAGTATGCTATGTTTATTATATTTTCCTATCAAGTCCCATCTCTTGGTAATTTAATGTTTAGCAACATTCCTGTTTTAATATTTTATGGTAGTTTTTCTGTAAAGTTTCAGGAATATATGTAATACTATTGCATAAGTCATATGTCATTATTTATTTTTACACAGCTTTTCCGACCTCAAGAAGAATTGGGTACAGTGAAGCAGACTGAGATGTCCATGCACACATTTCATTCGAGGTCGTAGAATTCTGAGACATGGATTCAAACCTGTTTAGTCATTATTTCTCGTTAGTTAACGCGCATCACTAACGAGGGGCGTCGATTGCCTTAATGACTGACTACGTAGAAATCTTCTACTGACTACATCAAAGGGCCATTACAATGCCTCTTAAAGCTCATTAGGTCTGGTGCATAGTTATAAATATTCCACATGAATGATGCAAGTATATTTTAGTGTATTACAGAGTGAAGTAAATTCATAAACGGTTGTATAACAGTAGGCATTACAAGCTAAGTGTGCTTTACGTCTCATCGATAGCGGGGTCATTAATATCGGTGACACGCAAACTGATGCAATAATAGACATTGCATAAAATGAGAAAGGAATTTGAATTCACGGGAAACGGACAGATTGGCCGGAGTGGGGAATCAAACCTGGGTATTCCCGGACGGTATACATGTACGGTTTTCCACTTATTTTGGTTGTTTAGAAACAGTTATTAAAATACGTAATTGTAACTGTCAAGTAAAACATATTTACTTGCTATAGACGCACATATCCATAACATCTAACAATTACGGCGTTGTCAGATATACATTTGGTCATAAATAGAGTCAGCTCGTTTCAAAGTCATCAGATAATAAACTACAAAAAAAAAAAAAAAAAAAAATAGGTTACCAAATCTGAAGGAATCCGTATAGTGGCAGAGCACGTTAGCAAGAATTTATTAGCTATTTAATGTTACGCTTTAATAATGGCAAATTCGACGTTGATTCGTCACATAAATAAATTAACTCGCTAGGCACATGAACGGCGTTGTATCGTGTGTGTATGTGTGTGTGTGTGTTGGTATGTGTGTATGTGTTTGTGACCTTAGACACTTGTGAACCTGTGGATCGAATTCCATCCAATCTGGTAACTTGACTGTTATGTAGTTTTTTTCGTTCAGTACATTCATATTTTCAAAATTGCAGGCATTTATACATTTCTTGATCACAGGAAAAATCTGAGTTATTATGTTCCTAAATTTCATCAAACTCTGTACACATTTTGTACTAATATTGTAAACCGGCCCTTTATTATGTGTTAACGCTGTGTTTTATAATAAACATCCCCTATTATTGAAGGCTTTTACAACAATAAATAACCTATAACATTTTTAATAGGTTCATTTATTTAAAAAAGGACTGAACCGGTTGCAGGCAGATGTAATATTTGTACACTTTATTATTCAACATTTGATTGAACTAACATTTATTGTTGTAATACAGTACCTTTAGTTGAGGAAAACGGGGAAGGGGCTAGGAATCGGCCAGGGCTTGTGTAACGAACCATCCTATCATTCACCTGGATTAGTTTCGGAAAACCCTGAAAACCGAAATCAGGATGGTTGGAGCCAGTTTTTGTCACCAATTTGATCTTCTAGGGTTCTCAATATACCGATAAGTTTATTTTTTTCGAAACTGCTGAACATCTGTCTTGTACGTTTATGTAGTAAAATAGCACTCACTTAACACATCAGAACCTAGGATAGAGGGAATGCGAAGGGCGGGGCAAATGGGCGTACCCGAAACCCGTAGGTTAACGAAACGTCCGCCACAATACCCACTTACAAAATCAGAGTGCAGGAATCGAGTCCGGTTCGCCTTTGTGGAAAATGTGTACACTAGACACTGCGCAAACCGCGGCCCGTTTGCTTCTATTTTTAAAATAAGTTAGGAGCAGTTCTGGAGCCCCACTAAATTATTAGAAGACGCTTTTTCGTACTGCTATATATTGGAAGATACCAACGGGATTTATAAAACAGAAATATACAATTTTTGCTTGACTTTACGCCATACGCTTAGCCATTTCAAATACAAGATGACAGTATAACGTTCTTTAAAAAAATAGAAAGAAAGAAACCCTTTTAATTAACATGTTTAGGACAGAATATTTTGATAGTTGTTGACATCTTGGTTTCGCATTGATAATTGCCAAAACATTTGAGAAACGTCTGTTAAATCATGCGTACAACACTTGATTCGAGTTGCCGGCCACCAGTTCTGTGGTCATTATGTGGGTGCTGATTCTCAAGCTGGACATATTACACTGCTTCAATTGGTCAGGGTTAAGAAAGACTCCGATAAAATAAACAAAAGAGTGAAATACAATTTCCTATTCTCAGGACCACATGCTCATTAATTAATATTTCTGTTAGCTTGTATTCTACTTCCTTTTTATGTACACATCATATTTATTTTATAATCTCTTGAAAACGCGTTGAACCTCCGCATGGCCAACAGCAGAATATTTGCTATTCAACCTCTGCCCAACAATTTCTGCGGTCGTATAGTACACAACCAGGGGAGGATCCATTGGAGAGGGGGAGGGGGGCATAGGGACCATGACCCCTCCCGAGACTGCTCCAAAAATATAAAACAAAATAAGTGACAAGTAAAATATGAAAATATTACCTCATCCTTTTCTTGAACTTTATAAAAGACAATACATACTACAATAACAACACAATTATTTTTGCAATAATATGGAAGCAGAAGATTAAAAATGTACGTAATTTATTTTATATCAGCACAAGGTTTTTACTTTTAAAGGCATAATATATCTCCAAAAATATTACCGTTTCTTAAAGGGTATATTTTTATTATTATTTTTTTCAGTTTAGAAACTTTTTTAATAGCACCATTTTGCCGCTTAAAACCCGAGTGTTTCTGAAGTAGGGCCCCCGGACCCCCCCCCCCTTTATTTTTGGCTTGGGGTGTGAGTATAGCTATGTTTTAAGACATAGGAACCAGAGCTGAATCCGCCCCTGCTTACAACAGAATAAGAAGAGAAAGTAAGACCATCGACGTAGCCTTCACTTGCTCTCACAAGGAAGTATCTCTCTCGTTCCTAGTTTCCTCGTCGAGCTATATGAGGCTGATATATCAGTCACGAGGCTAGCGTGGATGAGACAACATTTCAGTTTGAAGCGTTAAAACACCAACCCGAGTGAAGTTTTCAGGCGTCCAATAAGTCGCGATACCTTGGTTTGCTTGCAGGTTTGTGGACATCGAGCAAACCTTATCACGCAACGTAGCAAACCCACCTTACTCCAGCAGGTTATTTCATATAACCGCCTGCAGACGTTCAGTCCGCTCGTGCACTGACACAGCCGCCCGCACGTGAACGGTTCACTTTTTTTTATTTTGTTGTGCTTTACGTCTCGTCGACAGCGAGGTCATTAGAAACTGTCACACACAACTTTTTACACAAGGACGGGGGGCAAAGAAAGGAGCCTGTAATGACCTAATTTAAGTAACCGTCCCAGCATTCGCCTGGAGTGGTTTTCGGGAAACCAAAGAAAACAGAAAACGACCGGAACCGGGAATTGTGTGAATGGAGCTGTGCGGGAATGAATGGTTTGGGGAAACGGGAGATTCTGAGAAAACCCGTCAACCAGCAACGTCACCTCGCTTGGTAATTGTCATAACTGCCCACTAATCGCTTACCGGTAAGGGTCGGCCACCGACCGAAACATAACTCATGTTTGTGAATCAATACACGTAATTATAAATGCTTGTGCACATCGTCATGCATTTATGAGCATGAAATGTGTGACCATTTTGATTGTATTCACGAATTGTTGATTGGGATGGTATTCGTGGCCTATGGGGTTCAATCTCTGTTCTACTGTATCCGACCCCGATGGCCATTGCACACTGTTAAGAGGTTTGAAGTATATTGCAGACCCTGATGTCATTCGTTACATGTGGAGTGCGTCTAGTGATTTCCAGCCAGTGGAATCTAGAAACATATTTTTTTTGCTGTAGGGTAACTTAACCGACTCATGCACGTATGGATATTTTATACGGAGTGTTCCGGGAGTAGACACCAATAAAGAGGCGGGAGATAGAGAGGCCCAAGACATACCAAATAAACCAAACTTGTATAATCCGTTTCGCTACCGTCTAAAAGTTACAAATTTGATAAGAAAATATGGCGGCACAGTCCATGTGTAACGAAATGTGTACACACCGAAGATGACTAGTCTCGTCACATTCAAAAACACATTTCACGTCACTGAGAGTACAGCTGCGTGGGGTAAAATATTCACTTTCACAAAAGTTGTGTTTGGTTTTGAAAGATGCCTCTAGTTTGCACGAGGTAAAAATATATCAATGGGTCACGTAAATGATCACTCGCCATTGGAAAAACTACCCCATAGTACGGCCAATTAATTAGTAAAAACCGGTATTTTAAATTAACAAACGTCGATGCAGTAAATGTGAAAACAACGATATGCAGAAGATTCACAAAATGGAATATTAGCTATAAGGTCGCTATTAGTATGTGAATAAATAATTAAATATAACCTAATTGAAATAAAAAATATTACATAGGCCTAATGTTTGAAATTATTAAAATGTAGCCTATTTTAATGTAATGCGTTTAATTTGTAAGAATAAAACGAAACGTTATTAATGAAGTTGATAATAGCCAGTTGTATTTAAGAAACAACATTGATATTATCGAAATGGAAAGCTAAGATAAATAATCTTTATTGACGCCTACTCACGGATCATCCTGTACATGCAAATGTACACATTATGTGAGTGTTTACTCCCCAATAAACATCCCGCAGTATTTATAGGTTGCATGATCCCATGTGGATTGTTATTAGCATTGCTGAAAACTTCAACAGAGGAATGGATGCATACGGTTCCAGTGACACTCTGACAAAGCAACGGGCGTGCTGAAAGGTAGTCTAATTGTTGAAGGGGTGACCAAACCTCCAACAAACTACTACAGAAGCGACAAACATCGAGCCTAAAGAAGACCTACAATCGTGGTGCATAGGCAAACTGTAAATGAAGAATTTTACCTGCTAACGATTTTAATTTAAATAATTTAAATATAGTAAAAGTAAACTCGAGGAACAAGAGGATAAATTATACGAACGTAGTTTTGAAGTTAAGCATTTTTTAAATCTAAATAGTATGTGTTATTTCTTACTACTTGATAACTCTAACACCTTCGCAATGTTACGTATTAATTAAATTAGAGAAACATTAAAAGAGGAAACTCAGTGTGTTAGTGTGCTTCGGAGTTATGTATTTTGAACCGAAGAAACAGTAAAGACAAAGATTTTTAAAGAGGATCATTATTCAGTATTTTATATTTACTTCCAAGCATTTCTTTAGTTACTTATTATTTTTGGTGTTCAAACGATATTCGTTTGTTTACAACAGCACAGTCACAGAAGAAAAATCTGTACGATGAGAAATTTAGTGCGTCCGGTATGACTGTGTGATATTATATAAATGACCCAAAGAATACTCATATCGAACTAACGCATCTCGGCGCAGTAAAATGAACGATTCACTAACCATGAAAATGTAAATCTTCTTTGTCGAAGAAGTGTTGCTTGCAGAAAGTTAATCGCATCAGACAAGGTCTCTTAGCTCCTTCTTCTCTACTCTTTTATTTTTTAAGTACCAGTTTATTTAATGGCTTGTAATACAAGTCGATGAATACTAAAGTCGTAATTTGAAATATAGCCAGGTTTTTCACGTTTTATGTGTGTTGTGTCCACATACCCGGATACTCTCGTACTTGCTTGTCTAATTTTCTTTGTGCTCGCATTCGGAAGGACCCGAGTTCGATTCACTTCCCGACTCCGGCCATTCTGATTTATATTTTCAGTGATGTCGCCCCAGGTGTGTGCTGGCTGGAGTGGGACGATATTCACGGACTGAGACTTTGTCACCGATACATTTTTGTCACAGTTAAAAAGTGACAGGCCGTCTGAAGGCACGGTGACAAAAGTCACGAAATATTTGCGACTGCTACATTTACCGGCGCTTCGAATCCGCGTTCCCCTCTTCGCACCCGTGCAAGGTCTTGAGATCTTTCGTCACCGAACCGAAGCAAAATCCCGGCGGATGTGTCACACCGCGCGCCAAGAGACTGCGACAGGAGCTGCGATGAAACAGCTGTTGTCTGTCAACAGCGAAACAATGCTCGTGCTACAAACTGGTGGCCACGTATAACTGTAGCCGATACTTGACTGAGCCAAACATGAAAACGTTTAGTAATGTGTTGTATAATTTTAATTGTAACATGTATTTTTTAATTTAGGTAAGTGTTGTGATTAGCTAGTACAGAAAAATTAATATTTAGTTATATATAGTGTTATTACTCATTTATCGATAACTTTTACTGTTAAGCACGATAATGCATTTTCTTCTGTATTAAATATATCGCAAAAGAATGCAATTCGCCAAGAGACATATACGAGTGTGTGTTCACTGTTCATGTCACCATACTCAGTCACAGGATATAGTAACAATTCGCCGACAGATATACGAGTGTGCGTTCACTGTACAAGTCACCAGTCATAGTGCCTAAATGTCACAGAGTTTAGTGACAAGTATTTTCTGGTAACCATCACTATCGTCACTGTGATTAGGAAGTAACAGTTATTCCCAGACCCAGGCCGATCCCTCTCCTAGTTCCTGCCGTCGTGTAATGCTGCCTCTACACATCGCCGAGCGACTAGCCGAATTAGTCACCAAATGTTTCGGTGAATTTTGGGGGACAAATACGTGCGTCTACACATCGCCAAATATTTGGGCGAGTTTTTTTTTTGTTGACAAATATTCGGCGCGCCAGCACAGTCGTGTAATGAAATTGATCCTATGCAGAAAGTTGCCATAGAGGCATAAGCTCCTTTAGTTACTTGCTAATACATCACCACAAAAATAATAAAACAAACACCGTGGCGAAAAATACGATGATTGTTGGCTGATACCCATCTTAGTAGGGCAAAGTTAACATTACGTATGTTGTAATACTTGACTTATATATAATAAAAGGTTTCAGCACAAGCTTTACTGGGATGAAGCGTAAAGAAGAATGGTTCTCCGAAGTGGTGTCTGATTTTCAAAGGCACTCTACGCCGGAAGCGAGGATGCCAGTCGGGACTCTAAAAGACTGTTAGTTGATGTTTGTTTTTCATTTTATTCTTAATTCGAAATTAATTAGTAAAAATGAAATTAGTTATTATTGTTAAATTTTATATATATATATATATATATATATATATATATATATATATATATATATATATATATATATATATATTACATTTAATGTGAAAAAAAATACGAATGGGAAACATATCTAAATCTAAAAATCAATATTTTTACTTTATCCGATGCCAGACTCTATTTAACATGACAAGTTTACGCATGTTGCAGTCAGTCATTTTGGCTGTCTCTGTGTGTGTCTGTCCCGTATGTGATCCAACACCACTCACCCGATAGAGATGAAATTTTGGTGAGTTGTGCGTGTGCCCTGGAAAGTTGCTGACAAAAAAAAAGAGGTAGAATAAAAAAAAACTTCTTCCTTTTTTAATTTTTAACTTTATTAATGTAAATTTTAACTTTCGAATAAACAACTACAGAGTATTTATCAACTGTTGAAGTATTTTCAAAGATGTTGTAGATCACGGTTATAACAATGCGTGCCATGTCTCCACAGCACAGCCATAGAGGAACAGGCCTGGACCACGGTCGTAGAAGAACAGGTCTGGACACTCGCCTATCTACCAATGTATTTTGCTTGACCCCCTTGTTGTTTGGCTGTAGGTAGTCAAGTTACCGAGAATGAGGATGTTGTACTTTTTGGCGCTGTAATCCGCGCGGTCGGACTCATGCTCCGCCCACTTTTTTCCATTGTTAACATTATAAAGTAAATAAAGATTTCTGGAGTCATGATTTAAAACAGTGAGCGAAGGAAGTATTTCATAAATTGATAAAAAATACGTTTTGATAAATTGTTTATCCTTGTGGGAGGGAAGTGGGCGGAGTTTGAGCCCGATCGCCCTGGCAGCAGCGCCAAAGACGCTCAACACTCTCGGTAATTTTAATTATAAAGTTCCTGCGACACTGTACACGTCGTTACGTACTGATAGTGGCGCCATCCTACACTTGTTGCATACAAGAACAAATACTTTCCGTACCACACTACAGCACGTCTCAGGCGCCAGGCCCACTAGCTCTTAAGAGCCCTGTACACATCAGGCAGATGCCGCAGTTGAGGTACAGACACAGGGAGGTAAAAAGAGCTAGACTATCTCGTGTGTCAACAATCGCGTCGCCTTCATGCGCGGGGTGCGAAATATGTGTGCAGTGTTTCGGACGTTGCCTTTTTCCTATAGGAGTTTAAGCAGTGACCGTGTTTATTTTATTTACGCCATAACACTTATTGTTGGAATGTCAACTTTCTCCAAGTCCACAAACACTTAATAAAACCTTAGAAGCATAATTTAAAATATACATTTTTATTTCAGATGCTCCTAGTGGATTATGTCATTGGTTTTACCACCTCAGTCTGGACAAACTACGCTTAGTAATATAATTAGGGAAATGTGTCCAGCATGATATTTCTAGTAGAAGGCAAAGTATCAGTTAATGATATTAAGTTGTTTAACTGAAACAATTTACATGCTCTAATTGTGATCGAAAAGCTTAATAACAGAATAAGTGTACATGTGTGACGTCACAGTCTTGTTACTGGAAATATTACTATTTTTCTCTTAGATATATACAAACCTTGTATTGCTCAACGTAAATTATAGATATATAATATATATGTATATATAATTAAATTGTTCTCTACAAAATAAAATAGTGTTCATAGACATACAAAACATTTAATAGCAAATCAAAAGTAAATAATTATGTAAGAATGCTAAACATGGAGCCATTGTTAGGTTCCTAATAATGACTTCAACATTGCATAACAACAAAATATCGGGAATATTTTTGCGAAGCGATTGTGATTATAAGATACGGTGATATAAAACGGAGATATAAACCACTTGAATTTGAAACTTTCATCTCAGCGAGTGATACAGTAAGATATTGTAGTACAGCTGCAATAATGATGGATAGTTTCCAAGTGGTCAGGGAGCTGGGTGGCGGCAAATACGGCAGCGTATACTTGGTCCGCAAACTGGACGGAGAAGACGCAGGCTACTTGTATGCTTTAAAGAAGCTACACAAGAGTCAGACGTACAAGACCAAGGAACGGATGCTGGAATGTCTGTGGAGGGAACGGCAGATACTGCAGGAAGTAGGTGAGGCTTCATACCTACCAACCCTGCACTACACCTTCCAGGCAGAAGATGCTGTGTTCCTGGTACTGGACTTGGCGCGTGGTGACCTGGTGAACGTCCTCGAGGACTACGGCTTCATGACAGAGGAACAGACACGTCTGGTTGTCGCACAGGTGTTGGTCGCACTCAGGACCTTGCATAGCCTGGGCGTGACACACCGAGACATCAAGGTGGAGAATGTTCTTGTGGACCAAGATGGCAACATTGTGCTTACAGACTTCGGTCTGAGCACAGACGTGTCATCCGACATCTCCAAGAGACATCGTACATTCTGCGGCAGCCCTGATTATGTGGCACCTGAAATTATCCTGAGGACCCCACCAGGCTACACCGCAGCAGTCGATTTCTGGGCTGTTGGCGTACTGACTTTTGAACTCCTCACAGGATACACGCCTTTCAATCAGGAGGGCGAAGATGACATGAAGACGATAATGGATTGTATTATCTCTCAGGAGCCTGAAGTCCCTGACTACGTGTCACCCGAGGCCGCAGATTTCATGCTGACCCTCCTGAAGAAGGATCCTCAACAGCGTCTCGGGAAGATGAATGCAGATTTCACAGAAGTGCAGCGACACCCTTTCATGAAAGGCTTGGACTGGGACAACCTCCCAGCTCCTCTGGCTGGCTGGCAGTTATTAGAAAGTGACGTATTGTCGGCAGGAGAACAAACTCTTACAGAAACTCACCAATATGTTCCCGAACATTACCGGGATTTGCTACCTGATTTTGACTACATAGCTCCCTGGCATAAGCCGCCAACTAGTGTAAATGTGACTCAGGGAGGATCAGACGACCTTGATAAGGAAGTCTGCCTTGATGAAGATAATGGACAACACAATGAGTTGCAGTTTCATGAAGATGGCTGTACCGAGTTTTATGATTTTGATCAAAGTGATATAGTCTGGTTCACGGAGAGTAATTATAATTTGAAAACTGACGAAGAGTTCTATTTTCCGTTGTCACTGGTGATATATTTTCAGTTTGTTGTCTTCATAATGTTATTCTGTTAATCTGAAACGATTTATTGTGTGCCTGAGGATATCCTGCTAATCAGAAGCGATTCAATTAATCCAAATAAAAATGATAAAACATTATTTTAAAAATTATTTACTGTTACTTATAAGGCATACACAAGAACGTATTTTATTTTGCAAAAAAAAAAAAAAAAAAAAAAACTAACATTAAGAAAAAATAATATTCTTGATTTTGCTAAGATTCTTGTAATAAAGTTGTTGTACTGTACGAATTTTTTAATTATGTAAAGATAAATGCATTTTTTCTTTTGTTTAACGGAACATTTCGACATCATTTATTACGAAAATTGTTTCAAGAGAAAATGTAAGTTGAGTGATAAATCATTCAATTTTCCAGCTCAGTTTTGGATGAAATATATAGTAAAAGTTATGTTTCCCAGTCTCCTTTAAACTTACACAGGTTAAAATGTGTGCAGACTAAGATTCCGCTATGCTCCTGATTTACAAATTCCTGCATTTAAAGTCAAAATACCAAAAATGACCAAAATCGCTCACTCACTCATAGTAAACCAAGCCCGCTAAACTAACAACATTCCGTTTACCTTTCAACGGAAACGAAACCTCAGGATAACTAATTCCGTTGTTAAAACATATTTTGTGAAATATTTCTTAAAAACTGAAAAGTTGAAGATTTCTGCAGGCAATTTTCAAACAACTGAAAATAAATTTTCCATATGTAAACCTCTGTCGCAAAGATTTTCGGATACTAAAATTATTTTCAAATCAAAAAGCTAGTATTTTTGAAATTTGGTTATTATAGAAGCCTAGTATTGTCATATTAAAAATTAAAAAATTACAGTTTTCTATTTTTGTAGATATTGTGGTTTCAAGCCCTTATTTTACTAAAACCAATTTTTTAATTTTTGCATACTAGGCCCCGCATAGTGCTGTATAAATAAACGTCCGCTGATATAATATCTACTCGGCAATAATATCTCATCGATTTATGATGAGTAGTTCAGATTTTATTAACTGTTGAGTATTCCAGTCGTCCGCTTGAAATCGTACCTTTTCATACACCTAAACGGAGACCATCAACAAGATTGGAGGCATCCTCGAATTCTTGAAAGACAAAACAGGCAGAAGTTTACAGACATCATGCCCAATTTCGGAAGTATTGCGGGATCAGTTTGATGCTATGAGACCACGATGAATATTTGCATTTCCCACTAGCAAGCTCTACGTTAAGGAAGGAGTTAATAGAAAATGATTATTGTTTTAATATGTTTTATGTTTGTTCGAGATATGATTTTTTTATAGATGTACATTTTTCGGTAACGTAAAACTTTCAGCTTTCATAGTTTTTATAGTGGTATGTCGAAGTCCGAATTCGCATAAAACGGCTTTTTGCTACAGAGGAAAACCAACGGACTTAGAAATGAAATAATTTACACTGAATAACAGTGTTATTGGTTACACTAAGACATGTTAAAAACTGCGTTGAATTTTCTTTATTGTTTAAAAAAATTTCAGAGAACTGGCACATTTTTTACAATAATTTTTTTTAATACCAACAATATTAAATGTGGCTTTTGTACGTGGCTTAGTGTAGCCAGTGACATTTTTCTCCAGGGTAAATTATTTCATTTCCAAGTCAGTTGGTCTTCCTTTGTAGCACCAAATCGTTTTATGCAAATTCGGACTTCGACATGCCATCATACAAAAACTATGAAAGCTAAAAAAAATTATTATGGTAAAAATAAGTCGTCACGTGTGTCTACAAAACAAACCATGTTTCGTACAACAATGTAAATTATTTAAACAATTACGATTCTACTATACACCTGTTTTACAAATTATTGTTTTAAAGCCGTACGATTGGTTTTAGAGTATAAATAAAAAAGGTTTGTTTGAAGAACCAATTAAATGTATGTGTTCTAAAACATTTCTACACTAAATTTGCATTACTTGATAAATGCAATTTGAAAACAGTGATTGAAAAGTATTAGTATCCATATTTTTCTATCGCTGTTTACAAATTACATTTTACGCATAAAACAAATTTAGTGCAAACACGCTAAAGAAAACATTTAAAATTGGTTTTTCAAACAAACCTTTTTGATTTATACTCTAAAACATATATTACGACTTTAAAACAAAGAATTTGAACATCAGGTGTATAGTGCAATCTTAAAATTTTCTGTGGAGTCCCCCTTCAATAACGATGATGCATGCGACAATTGCAGTACGCAACCTATTCCCCGTTACATTTCATTCATTTAATGGGAAGGACGTTTATTTTTGATACATTTGCTTCAAAGACGACGAAGGAAGCAGAGTATGTTCCCTGGTAGCGTTACACGACAACTTCTGCCCGGCTT
Source organism: Medauroidea extradentata (assembly GCA_003012365.1). NCBI lineage: Eukaryota > Metazoa > Arthropoda > Insecta > Phasmatodea > Phasmatidae > Medauroidea > Medauroidea extradentata. The sequence continues at coordinate 20,206 of PNEQ01112582.1, forward strand.
TCCACGAAGACTAGAGCAACGAGGTCCGTCTACTGAAATATTCTAGATACTCCCCTTTATACGTGTCACCTCTACTACAAATAACTACTCATATAATGTTTATAATATCTTACGAGGTTAGCATGGGTAGAGCATTATTTCAGCTTGAGGCATTCTCACAGTAACCCGAGTACAGTATGCAAGCGTACAATATGTCACGAGAGCTACTTCTCGACCAACTTTAGGTTACCTGAATCACAACGAAGCGAAACTGAATTCAAGGCAGTGGCGGATTTAAGGGGGTGGGGACTACCGGGCTGAAGGCCCCCCCCCCCCCAATCGTGTTCTACATTATGTAGCCACAGTATGTCCAGTCGCCTCAAGGAAACTGGAGTTTTGTTCTATGATGATCCAAGTACACTTCATATGTCCTCTACTAATATGTTATTTTTAATGTTCTCTAACAGTAAACAACCACACTTTTGAGATGGCTGGTGTTTTTTACAATTAATAAAGTAACGTAAGGCCCCCCCCCACCCCTCAAATACGTTTCTAAATCCACCACTGATTCATGGTGTTCATAATAGATAGAAGAACCAAACTAATACTAGTCTATATGAAATATACAATAGATAACGTATAAAATAGGCTGGTGTCTTATTTAGTAAAATGTTTAAGAAATCTGTACGATATTATAACGGAATTACGTGATAGTTTGCCTCGGTATGTTTCCGTTGTAAGCTTCATGTTCTAATGTGTTTATTACTATTTTGACTAATGATAAACAATATTATTGTTTTGATTTTTAACCTCACCTGGACGATAACGTTTAAATTAATTAATTTTTAATTTTGTTTAGTTTAAGCTACCTAGCTCTTCTTTTTTCTTATTGGGTTATATGCTTTGTGAGTATGTATGTTCTGGGAACTGCAGTCCTTATGCACCGAGGTCACTGACACCTCCTTGGACTGCACGTCCAAATTTTAATTGTTGTGTGATATTTTTAATCGCCCCTTTGAATTTGTCTCCCGTACGACGAAGATGGACGCGGTAGGTCTTCCCCGAGTAGAATTAGTCCAGGGGAAATGTCTGCTGCCATCCTAAAGATAGTTCGCTTTGATAAAGGCGAAATTATAGGAATTGAAAGTGTGAAAAGTTTTGCCAGTTAAACAAGAGGAATTTTTCTCTAAATTAGTTTAGTTTTTGAGAAAACTTGAATTCGCCGACGACGCAGATGTTCGTAAGACGTCATATATTTTATAAACTTATGCGCCCGAAGATTTGGCCTTACTAACATTTTAATTAGTTCACCAGGCCTATAATTGTTAACCTCATATATGTGGCTGCATTATCATGTTCAGTAGCTGTGACTTAAATTTGTAATTTTAATTTGCATATTGCACCGCCATCTCGTATAATTTAGTGTTACGGGTTTCGCTACAAACGTTACTGAATCAGACATTCCCCATTGGTATTTAATGTGGAGTTCTTATGCTCTACCGTATAAATTGAGCTTTAGCACGGTGTAAAACAAACATTCAGTATATTTCATCAAGTTTCAAATTCAAAATTTTGAGAACTCAGTTTAATGTTTGTACTAGTAAGAGAGTCATATTACTGTGAGGAGGTAGTAGAATAATTGATTTCATTAGTGTTAGACCCTAATGTATCCACTGCTTAATTTTCGGAAACACGCATATAGTCAGAGAAAAAAAAAATATATAATAGGCTACGAAACAGCGTGTTTGTTAAGCACATATTTTTGAGAAATAGAATATTTCTCCATGTCTACATATAGTAGAATGAAAATAATTCGGTTTCTCCCATGAAATTACAAAGTATTTCACCATAGCTATTTAGTGGTACCTTTACGTATATGCTCATCTTTTCACCACAATTCTAGGAAGTTAATGTGGCGGGCAATACTCGTAAATCTAGCGTAAAAATAATTGTTTATAGGGATATCCACGGGAGGAAATACTTTTGGGATATCCAATATATGTACTTGGATAATTTGCCAAGGATTATTTCACCTCAAAAACACTTACATTAATTTTTTTAATGATATTTCTAGTGTACTTAAACTAATGTATTATTGTAATGTGTTACCATCCCCTATGCCACATAACCTGATGAGTGTTAACACAAACTAAGTACCATCACAATATCCTAGGGGTATACATAGGATACCCGGAACTTATTTCAGACATTCGGTACATAGGGTTAATCCCTAGGTTATTTTGTGCTGTGTGGGTACGTACGTGATTCGTTGTAAATTGGTGCACAACGGTATAAAAAGACAATATTTGAAAAACATGCTTAGTAAAAATACATAATGAATTTCTGCCGTGATATAATTTTCTAGTGAACTTTTTTCTACGCGATGTCCAAAGTTCAAGTAATGCCTACACGATAGTTAAAATTTCGGTGGTTCTGACGAGAACTGAACCAACGACCTTTAAAAACATCACCTTTAGGCCATGGTTGCAGTTCGTGCATTAGAAGAGCGACACGGAACACGCCTGGAGTTTTGATATTAAAATAAAAATGCTTTCAGCAGTTCGCAGTTAACTAATCCGGTATTCATTCGTACGTATTTTATTTTTTAATCTTAACATTTTCTGCATCACACGTACAGCGTAACTTTCAAATATTGTTTCTGCATGTTCAGAGCAACAAAGTTTTGTGTCGACCGCAAGTCGAAAATATGTTTTGAATTTGTCTGTAGTTTAGTACTGTAATGTAAACAGAATTTAGTGTCGTGAATTCAATCGTGACTCAACCGGTAACGATGGATTCATTAAAACGCGGCGAACGCGGCGCGAAGTGCTCGATACTAAAAAGTACCGTTATTGTGAACACTAGTTCGCCTGCCGCGCGGCAGATACTAAAAATCTTTTTAAATGTAAAAAATAGTTCCTTGTCATTGTCTTGTATGGCAGCCACGGATATCTATAGAAGTTAAATTTTTTTAAGTTGATTCGTTATATATTTTAAATACGCACTGCCATCCCCAAATGTGACAATAAAGTCACTATTACACGATTACTAAATACACACACACATTATGTATGTAATGAATTGTTTAAAATAACAAAACAAAAATCTCACGTAAAATAAATAAATACAAATTTCTTCCAGCTCACCAGTTTCACCAACATTTGGGCTCAAAATCAAATTCCGTTTTACAGCATTGCCGCGTCCGCCCCGCGGAGCGAATGAAATAGAAATAAGTTACTCTCTATGTCGAAGTCCCGCCGTGCCAGCGAATTTTACCGCAATGACGTCACAAAATTCTAAATATTCTGATTGGTTGTTGATTATTCGCTCACTTCGCGTCGCGTCCGCCGCGCTATTGTGACTCCGCCATAACTTGGTAAGCACTAACCACCTGCGTGGTCAAGTGCATCGCTTCCGCCTGTCAAGACTGGAGTGGACAATCCAGAATTGCATTTTTCTACCGCATTTATGAATGGATAACAGCAGTGGGTGTTTGGTGGGAGACCTTTTGTACGTGCCATATATTGCCTACTCCGCACATTGATGAGTACAGTGTTTCACAAATTTAAATACAATTTGGGTAGAGCAAAGACCTCTTTAATTTTTTAGGTGTTTCCATACCTTTATATTGTCCTTGGCCGTGAGGGAGTTTTTTTATAACATGATTAGTTCAAATATTTAAGAGTACTCCTTTCAAGAACGTCCATAACCCACTGAAATGAAATTCATCACGTGTCCCCGCCTTTGGGCAGGGTGACATTGATTATGAGAGAATGCCGGGGTGAAGGTTGGACCGGCTGCTCGAGTAGCGAGAAATGCCTGTCGCCCGTCCGACCCGAAGAATGGGAGGTGAGTTGAGATGAGTGTGGAGCAGCGACGGAATGAGAGAGGCAGGGGAAACTAGAGTTCCTCGAGAAAACCAACCGATCAACGGCATCGTTCAGCAAGATTCCCACATGCGGTAAATCCGGAATTGAACCCGCCGGGGATCGAACCCGGAGCGCCTAAGTGGGAGCCGTGAACAGTTATGTACGGAGATAACGCGCACGTAATGATCTTATAGAAATGTCTTGTAAGTGATTCCTCCTTTACAGTCTCGTAGGAAAAAACACTGCGAAACCACGGCGCAATAATTTAGTACAGTCCGCGTGCCAGTTCTGAGTCCCTGGCGGGTTGTGTTTTTCGCTGTAAATATATAAATAACACAACGAGGCCCAATAGCATGTGACGCACTTTCTAGCCGTAGTAACGTCGTAAAGTTAGGACGTGTTTGATACTATGTTACTGCAGCGTACACGAAGTTTACGAAGAAAACTGCGTACACGCCAGGGACTCAGAGCTGGCGTGCGGAGAGGCGCGGTGGCAGAGAGGTCAGATCTATCGCCTCCTACCAAGACGATCCGGGTTCGATACCCGGTAGGGTCGTTCCCCGGATTTTCGCATGTGGGAATCGTGCCGGACGATGCCGTTGGTCGCTCGTTGGATCTTCCGTTTCCCCCGCCCATTCATTCCGGCGCTGCTCCATACTCCCCTCATGTCACCCCCCCCCCCCCACCAGCGATAATGACCTCGATGTTAAGCGCTGACCAAAAATCTCTCACTCACTCACTCACTGGCGCGCGGACAGCAATCTGCGCATGAAAGCGGTAGTATTCGTGCGATGTTTTATTTTAAAGTTTCATGAAGTTGGACATCCGCTATTGCGAACGAATGGAGAAATATTGCAGAAAAAACCTAGGAATTACTTGCTGTTATTTTTCCTGTGGGGTATTCCTGCAACACGGCAGCATCGCTCGCAAAGGCGTGTGTGAAAAAAGGTAATTTTGATATTATCTTGACTACCGTGCCAGTGTAGCTCGTATAGCCGGTGGAGGATCAAGGGGGGGGGGAGGCAGGGGGTGCAGACTGTCTCGGGTACTGGGTTAGAGGGGGCGCTAGTGGTGTCGAAATTTTTTTCTTGAGAATGAAATGTAAATGAGTGTAAAAAGATACAATATCTACCAATGTGTAGGCTTTTACTACTTTTGTATTTTTTTATTTTTATTAACCTTGAACCCTGTATCATGTAATAAATGCAGAATTTATCATTATAATGCACACTTAAAACACTGCTAATGGTAGCTAGTAAGTACAGATTTTTATGTATTTCTTTTAAAAATTTTACGGTGTTATTTATGCGAGTGCAAAACAACGTATGCAAGAGTTTATTACTGTTGGGTTGATTGGATTGATGTAAAAATATGGCGGATAAAGAGTTGAAAAAAAAAAAAAGGGGGGGGGGGGGGGGGGGCAAATCTCAATTCTTGCCCCGGGCGACGGAAAGCCTAGATCCGTCCCTGCGTATAGCTTCCAGCTTCCTTTTATTGCCTCTGATGAGGATCCACTTACGTAACGATCTGTGGTGGAATCACACAGGTGCAACAAACACGGCATGACCGCTGCGACACGGAAAATGAAAGGTGTTCGCCAATCAGCACCGATATTTCTACGACGTCAGCTCAACAGAAATGGCGGATGTGAAGTGGTTTCCAAATAGAAATCATATCTAGTATATTCGAGTCTGAGTGCATCCAAATGTTGTTGAAGCTGCATGAGAGTTGATAGTAAATTGCGTTTATCTATTTTAAGAGAGATTTTCGTTTGGTTATCATAAGCAAATCAAAACCCTTGTCAGCAAACGTGCATGTGTGCCTTTATTTCCACGTCTCGGAATCCGAGTAAGTATTTAAAACATATAACAAATTAAAGGGAGGGGAAAAAAGGGGGAGGGGGCTAAAATACTTAAAACGTCTGTGAGTGTTGTACTAGAGGATAGGATGCAGTGGCTGTGAACTATTTCGATTTTTAATTTTTGCCGCGCGGCAGCCATACTAGTGTTCGCAATAGCGATAATTTTTAGTGTCGCATCGGTTTTGTCGTGTCACTGTCACGCCTATGTGGTTCCACAATCACCCGACGATGCGGACTCGAGCGAAACTGTCGACGCGTGTGATTGGTCGCACGACCGACGCCGACGTATACGAGGCAAGGTATCGCGTGCATCCAATTTGTCTCTGGGATCACGCCCCCCTCCCACCTCTCGTAACTCCACGGCCGCTTGCTTGACCTTGATACGGCCACTGAACCACAACACTGGCCCCACCTGCGCTAGAACCGGGCAGAAACAAAACAATGTCGGGGGAGAGGGTAAAAAGGAATAAATGGAGGAGAGAGGAGCGGACTGCAGGCGCACCTGCCGAGGAAGAGGGGAGAAGCAGAGCGCGAGATGAAATATGGACAGCGGCGAAGGAAGAGAGGGACAAGAGCTGGCCGGAGTCTGCGGCGAACTACGAGTGACGTGATGTACAGCTCGAGGTGGATTCATTAAGCAACCCTGCTGGGATTTGGGTAGGTTTGCTCGGTCACCAGGTTGTACGAACATTTCAGTGTCATCAGGTTACTTAATGAACACCTTAACGGCTTAATTTTGACTTGGAGGGTCTGATGGCATAGTGTATCAAGTGTATTTCCTTCAAGGTTCGGGAAAAAAAAAAGATTTTATTCAGACATGCACGCTGTATTTGGTGTGTGTGTGTTTATATATATATATATATATATATATATATATATATATATATATATAACGTATTTTTATTACATTCAATGACTGATTATTTAGTTAGAATACACACCTAATTTAGGGTAAAAGAAAACAATTTCTACATTCCTAGAAAAAAATGGACATACTTCGCTATGTCATCAAAATGAGTACAAAGAAAGTAATAATTTTTTAACGGAACGCTATTAAAATTCAATACTAAGAGCAGTTATGCGATGTTTAATTCTAGGTAGGCGCTTTACAAAATAATTTATCGTTCGTATATATATATAGAGCTCGATTTGGGCTTATTTTCAAAACAAATTCGGAGATAGTTTCGGTGCAAAAAAAGAAACTACGAAGTTTCCTGATACAAAGAAATATAAATTTTTATTATATGTGTGAGAAAATAGTGCAGTGATTATACATCTAAATATAGTGTTGGTTTAAAAAAAATCCAAGATATCTGTAAAACTACCGGTCGTGAACTTAAAGAGGGTGTTACACAGCTGAAGAAATTTTCAAATGTTTGTGGCCTTGCGTGGGTACCTTACAGTGTGCGTTAGGCTGATATTGCGCGGAGCCAATGAATTTCTGTAGCCCTTTCGTTGTTTGACAAGGCTGCATTTTACGTTGGAAGGGGATTTGAGGACGGAGGAAGAGACATTTTTTCGGCTCCAATTTATTGTTACACTTATTGAACGAATTCATATAAATCATATATGGCGAAAAATTATTATTTCTATAAACTATCCACTACGAACGAAGGCGATGGGTAACATTCTTAGTTTTTTCGATACATCGATTGTTTTATTTTCTGTAAGTTGTCTTACTTGCTCATATTTAGCCCTTTTTACTATTAAAATTTGCATATTGAAATGAGTGTTAACGAAAATTTCATAACAGGCCTTCCTAATTGTATCGTTCTTAAATCGCGTGCTAGAATTTCAATATTCTATATAATACTTGCATATATATATATATATATATATATATATATATATATATATATATATATATATATATATATATATATAT
>PNEQ01112588.1:0-19258 GCA_003012365.1 Medauroidea extradentata
AGAGGGGGAAGGAGGGGGAAGTGCAATGACAGTTCAAGGTCATGTGATGTATGAAGAGAAGCTGGGACAGGTTCTGACAGGTGCAGTAGTGATGCTGGAGAAGAGGGGAAAGGAGGAGGGAAGTGAGCTGGGACAGGTTCAAACAGGTACAGCAGCTCTGGTGATGGAGAGGGGAAAGGAGGGGGAAGTGCAATGACAGTTCAAGGTCATGTGATGTAGGAAGGGATCCTGGGACAGGTTCTGACAGGTATAGCAGTAATGGTTTGTTGAAGTGGGGTAAGAAGGGAGAGGAGGGGAGAGGGTTAGGTACTGTAGATAACTGTATGGTTATACAAATCTATAGTCAGTTCCCTGCTGGATGCTGAAGAAGTCGGGTGCTGTCCGTCATATCTATGATATGTGCAAGTAAGTATCATAAATAATTACTGAATTTATCCAAAATCGATCGGGTATAGATTCGAGAATGTAGGATAATTGATCAATTGAATCAAAAATTATTAATTGTTTGAATTGATTGATAAACGATCGGATATTGTACGCAAGAAACTAAATAATACTGATTGATTTTCCACATTTTGCTATTTAAAATATTAGGGGTTATGTATACACGTATACTGCATAGCATGTGAACCTTATTTAAAGTACAACACTTGAATTAAATAATCGATTACTCCAATATGGTGGCATTAGCAATATCTACACTGTCGAGCCAAAGGTTGCCGAGCATGGCTGAAGGTTGGCGAAGGTTGCCGAGCATGACCGAGTATACACGACGAATTTTTTAAACTAAATAATTGTTATATATATTATTTAAAACGATTTTATTTTTATTTAATTTATTTTTTACATATGTGCGGGGTTAGGATGGAATGCAAAATCAAAAAATTTTTGGAAGACTTGGAATAAACCTCCAAGTTGGTGGGCGAAAACAAGATGGCGGTCGGAAACATGATGGCGGTTGGAAACAATATGTCGTCCGGAAACAAGATGGCGGCGGGGTGTCGGGTTACAGGGGTCAAGAGTCAAGGTCTTGGGGTCAAGGTCACCCTCACACCCTCAGCCGCCAGCTGCTGTGCCTGGATCGGCTATTTCCTTCTACTCTACACCAATCACACACCATCGGATACACTTTATTTACGCCAACTTCACGCTAAACAATACACCAATCTCAGGCGTTTTGCTGCAAAAACACACAAATTTTGGTTGTAATAGCGTGGATTTGGTGAAACTACACCAAACACACACCATCGAATACACTTTATTTACGCCAACTTTACGCTAACCAAATACACCAATCTCCGGTGTTTTCTTGCAAAAACACACCAATTATGATATGTTGTGATAGCATGAATATGGTGAAATACACCAATTTTGGTATGTTGTAATTGTGTGAATTTGGTGAAACTACACCAAACACACGCCATCAGATACACTTTATTTACGCAAACTTCACACTAACCAAATACACCAATCTCCGACGTTTTATTGCAAAAACACACCAATTTTGGTATGTTGTAATAGCGTGAATTTGGTGAAACTACACCAATTTTGGTATGTTGTAATAGCATGAATTTGGTGGAACTACACCAAACACACCCATCGGATACACTTTATTTATGCCAACTTCACGCAAACCAAATACACCAATCTCCGGCGTTTTGTTGCAAAAACACACCAATTTAGGTATTTTGATAACATGAATTTGGTGCAACTACATCAAACACACACCAACAGGTACACTTTATTTACGCCAACTTCATGCTAACGAAATACACCAATCTCTGGCGTTTTATTGCAAAAACACACCAATTTTGGTATGTTGTGATAGTGTGAATTTGGTGAAACTACACCAAACACATACCATCAGATACACTTTATCTACAACTCCACACTAACTAAATACCCCAATCTTCAGCATTTTGTTACAAACATCTCCAGTATTGGAGTTGATATAGTGTATTACATAAAACACATAACATCACATACCCTTTATTTGAGCCAACACTATGCTAAAGAAAGACACCATACCCACCATTCTGCTGCAAACATTGATGGTGAAGCCAGAAGGTTGATTGAATTATCAACATGGGAAATATTTCTTGCAATTGGTCTGCTTAATGTGTTGACTTATATAGTTGTTTATATCAGTTATTTAATAGGTAGCAGGGATAACAAATGCTAAAATTATTTTGAACACGAATACCTGTTTTCTCTTAGCAAATATTTTACTTATTGGTCACAAGTTGATGGTTTGGTACTATATACAGGATGTCTGGTCCACGTTTAATGTTTCTCCGTAGCGATGTGGAGGACCTTCAGACAAGTAAAATGATATAGGACACTTGGAAGTACTTGGATGGGAAATGCCCTAAAATTGGTAACGAAGATGTAATATGATGTCACACCTGCCTCGCGCCATAGTCGTCACTTAGCAGCTCCAAATATGGCGCAGGTACAACCTCAACATTTCACCTCATTTACTTTTCAGTTTGGAAACGTTTTTTTTGTTTTGTTTTGTTTTGTGTTAGGGTAGTTCAAACGGAGTTGTTCAGATCCGGCCTAATCTTGGTTTTGAAATTGTTATTGTTAATTTTCAGATTAATCATTGATTTACAAATGTTACCTATGCATACACTTCATCTTCTTGTTTCTAACTAAAGCCTTGAACGTTTCGGTGCAATTAATTAATGAGGATGTCCCTAAATAAATCTTACACTAACAAAAACATTATCTTGATTTGTACAGCAACAGCTTCAGTTCTTTGCACAACTAAAACAATGAGACCACAATGCAGGACTTTGTAAACAAAGACAAAGGAAAACAAACATACCATAAATAAAATCACATTCCATCACAATGACAAATGAAACTTTTGAAGAGACCAAGACTCGAACCCTGGAAGGCTGACTTCAAAACATGTACTGAGCCATACTGACAGCAAGCAGATGAGGCGAACCGTTCAGATTGTACCTGTGTTAAATTTGGAGCTGCTAAATGATTATGGCGTGACACAGTTGTGACGTCATATTACATCTTTGTTACCAATTTTAAGGCATTTCCCATCCAAGTACCCCCCCCCCCTTCCCAAACCAAGTGTCATATTACTTGTCTGAAGGTCCTCTACGTCGCTACGGATAGTTTTAAAATGTTAAGCGCGGACACCTGTAGTTTAATACAACACTTCTACGACAAGCCAAGGTTCATTCAGAAGAGGCTGGGACAACACTCTTTACATGTACAAGTTACAAGTATAAAACTGAATTTCTTGTAAAACTAGATAAATATTATGAAAACATGATATTTTTTTATCATATTAGTAACAAAAGGAAGGGTTCTGAAGCTGATGGGGGAAAATTGGGAAAAATAGTTTTCTCCTTTGATATGGAAATATAAAAAGTGAGATTTTTTTTGTTAGGGTGAAAAATTATAGAAAATAAAAAAAAATTACATTGATTATACTCTTTACAAATCTGAAAGGTAAACACATTTACATTCAGTGCCTATCTGCCAATAAACATAGTACCACAAAAAGAAATGTGATTATTAAATTCAACATAAATTTTCAGAAAAAATCTAAAAATTGTACAGTACAATAATCAGTTTCACTAATTAACCAGGAACGGATGTAATAGACTAATTAAATCACTGCAAAAAACTATGTAATTAAAGTTTACAATCGGTAACATTATAGTATAATTATTATTAATGACCTTGCATCAGCTGTCTATGCTGCATACTTGCTCTTTGTTGAATAAACCTAAGCATCTAGTACTTGTGAATCTTATGCACTTTTTCTGCAGCGAGGCGATTCCTGGTTTTTGTATTAATCACCCCAAACTGCAACTGTATCACTGCTCCTCGCTCTTGGCTTCCACATAAACCATCTGCTATGAAAAACTACTGTGTTTGCTGTTCAAAATGAATCAGAAAAGCAGATGGTTTTAAGAATTTTTTTCTGTGTGTTTATTCCCACCTTGTTTCTATAAATATTAAAACTATAGTAACAAAGTATTTACAAATCAATCAGATGAACCACATGAATAGCACTTCAAAATTCACATTTTGAATGGAGCCTAGCAGTGGCGGCAGAAGTTATTCTTATTAAGGGGGTCTGGATCATTGACCGAAATTTAGGAGGGGGGCAGAAACATTGACAGAAATTTATTTCTGATTTTATCCCTATAACAACTTATAGAAGCAGAGAGTGCAGGGGACCTCCCCAGGAAAACTTGGATTTAGTGTGCAAATTGGTGATATTTAAGTGGTTTTTTAGTCTAAATATGTATTGAATATACAGCTGGGCAAAAGTGTAATACATTTAAATATTAGTGTTTAGGGTGGGTACAAATGCTTATTCTGTCCCTCCCCCTTGTTCTAGTATTCTAGGGGGGTGGGCAGTGTCCCCCTGTCCCACTCTCCTCCTCGCCACCACTGCAGCCTAGAATCACCTAACTTACAAATTAAAAATTATGTTTCTGTCAGAAACAATAACTCATTAAGCTTATTATGTGACATTTTAAGTTGTTAAGATGCTCTGGATTCAAAGGTATGTGAATTAAGATCATAAATGGTTCATTAGAAACTTGTCATGCTGGTAAAATGTTTTCTTACAATGTTGCATAGAGTATTTGCAATTATTCACATTTCTTTCTATGTTGCTTTCGTAAAATGATGTGTAATGAGTACAGTGTTAATTTTCCCTCTTTATATACTTGTTTGCATTGTCCACTCTAGTGAATTAATTTGTCTTACAAGATTAGAATTTTGTCAATTTCCACACAGATGCTACAAATTTTTAAACAAAATATATTTACATGAAATAAACTACACAAATGTTTTGTACTGTGTGCATATTGTATACAAAGAGATACTGTACACAATTTGAAATTTTAGTTGTGATGTTCACTTTAATAACATTTTCACCTTTGGAGGTAAAAAAAAAAGGCTTTTTTCTTTGTGAATTCCTGTAACACATAAATTGCATAATTTTCTCCTATGATTATTTTTAAAAAATCAAACATTAGAACAGTAATTTTAACTAAGGACCTGGGTTTTATAACATTAATAAAAATTATAAAGAATTCAAAATTACAGCTTTATTTAATAGTAACTTAATGCTGTTAAGCTAATAAAATAAATCACACAAGTTATCTAAACTCCTAAAAATTTTACATTGCAAAATGAGGAAATAATGCAGTGGCTAGCACACAAAAAATACAAACAGCTCAGTTACTTACATAGGTTGTTCTCATCTGCCTCAAACAATAAAAACCACGTCTATGTACAGTATTAACATTTTGTATGAGACTCATCTGTGTGAAGTATGTACATAATTTCTTTCTGACGAGATCAAAAGTTGCAAGTGTTAATAGTTTGAATAATACAGCAAAAAAATTGCTTCAGAAACGAACTGGAGTATACATACCAGTAACTCAGCAGATTGTTTTAGTGATAATAACTAGCTGATACTGACATATTACAATTAAATGTTCAGAAAATAAAATAGGATAAGATTCTTGGTTATCCAGCTGATCATACAGGCAATACAAAACAATATATTAATCGACAACTACTCAATGTACGTAAGGCTGCTGTCACACTATGCTATTTCGCCGCAGCGGCAGAAAGGGATGCAATTTCAACGGATAGCCTCGTGGTGTCGTCACACTATTCCCACCAAACCAGAGTGGGTGGGGCAAGAACTTCAATTTTCTTTGAGCAGTGACTGTGGCAACATGTATGTGTGTGTGTGTTGTAGCCATGTTACCTAAATTAAAAATTGTGTGTGCACTTGAAGTGGATGGATTATTACGAGAGCCGTGCATCACAGGCATTGGATTCATCTTTTTAGTTTTGAACACAAAGGATATGATAGGTTTGAGATGTTCTATCAAAATATTCGAAGGTATGACATGTTTTTTGATTACTACCGAATGACACAAAAATCATTAGATGAACTGCTTGAAGTCCTGAGGCCATTCATCAGCAAAAAAAAAAAATATATATATAATATATATATATATATATATATATATATAACATTCAGAAATGCAATTACTGCAGAGGCAAGATTAACGATAATGCTTATGTAAGAACAAAATATATTTACTTAGTGGAACATTACATTATGGTATTCGTACGTTTAAGGTGCACAGACGAAATGTCAATATATTCGACAAATATACATGGAGTGAGCTAGAACAAATATAAACACAATAGGCAAATATTACTAATTAGCTGTGAAATACATATTTTCACAACAATATATGTTCACAGTACCTCGTTGATACCTGGGAAATTGATGAGACATTTATTTGTATGGTGTTATTTGGTGATGGTGAAAAGCTATGATGGATAGGTGATGGTGTTACGTAAGGGGGTTGACCCCTGCATATGCTAAGGAGGAATTTTGGTCTGATAAGAAGGGTTCATAGGAAGGTACGGAGTTGGAGGATTGCATTAATGAGTATAATTTTCCGCTTGTAGAAATTGGGAATTGTTTTTTTTTGTCTGATGTTGCGAAAGAATTGAAGAGTGGTAAATTTTTAATCCAGCTTTTCGTCATCGTTGAGTTTCCTGTAGTCCGTAAGAAGAGACATTGAAAACGCCTGTGCCCGCTTCTCAAGCAGACACTGTAAACACAGGTTGCCAATCTTAGTCGAGCGATGTTCAGACCAAGGCACTATACTACTACTTCACACACCCACTCACGAGTTAACGCTCAACACTGCCACAAACACCACAACAACACAGGTATACCAAATAGCTACTAAGAAAGTTAATGCAGATTCTTTACAAAAATGTGTATTATAAATCCAAATCAGGTACAAAAGAGCGAGTACAATCAACACGCTTGCGAAGTCAAACTAGGCATGACCCAAATACACAAGAACAATAAACTGTAAAACGGAATGAAGTTAAATTCGTTACAAGAAATGCCTTAGTGTGAATGAGCGGCTACACACTCGCTCAATTATAGAAAAATAAGCTGCAGGGACAAGTCCCGATTGTGCTAAGCTCGCGGTCGCGAAGACACAACCCTGATTAGCAACAACACAAAAAGTGAACTAATTGAAACAAACCGAACAAACATAGAAAACCAAGAGTGGAAAACAAAATGACAAATTATTAACTTACCAAAGAGAAGACCAGGGAGTGTCGCCGCAGTCGCGAGCTAACACAACTGCCCACGCGTGGGCATGGGAGAAGACTAATTGGCTGACACACACACTCCGGCAAACTCAGCCGGCGCAGAGGGAAAAAGGAAAGGGGAGGAAGGAGGCCGCACACGAGCGTGAGCAACAACTGCCGAGAGTACACGAAGTCATCCAGGCGGGGCGATTAAATAATCACTTTAACGAGGCACTCAAGTTCTTGTCCAGGTAACCTGACAGTCAATCCATTATCAGTATATAATATACAATGAAGTTCCTCTTCTCAGATAGTAGACTTGGAAGTCACAGACTCCCAGTGCACGCCTTATCTGCGTCCTCTTGGTCCTTAGGTGTGGTGTCCAATTTCTGGAACAGTTTCACCTGAAACTGCGGGAGTTTAGACTGCCTGTATTGTTTGTTGCCGAAGCAAAGTAGATGTGTAGGTCGGCTGCTGACACCTGGTTCATTGCTTAATACGTTTACTGCATGCTCTTCTACGTTGTTCTCGTGATATCGAGTATCCTCTGAAACTTCTTCGTTGTCTGCAATATTACCCAATGTTTGTCGATTTTCCATCCAGTTCAGCAGAAAGTGGAGGATGTCATCACAGACATACCTTTTTCTTTTTGCAGGGGGAGCATCACTGCTCTTTCCTTGCTGTATGTGTTTCTGAAAATTGTCTCGTAAGTGCCGCCACTTGTTTTTCAAAACTTTAACTGTAACAAATAGGCAGGACAATGTGGATATAATACATAGTGCGTAAAGAAATGGGGAGGACCGAAGGCATTCCCCCAGGAAAACTTGGATTTCAAAGTGCAAATGACACTATTTAAGCAATTTTCATATCTAATCTTTAAGTACACAGCATGTAATATTATTAATATTTTTTAGATTAATTAATTGAATACTTTATTTAATGGTGGGTGGGTGCATGCACTAGTTTAGTACATTAGTGTATGTAGGAAATCTGGTCCTATAATGTTGGTTTGAAACGCATCACGTAATTGTTACAAAAATTAACAGTTAATGCAAAACATTATGAATACATTTTTTATTTAGCTTTACAATAATGAATTCCTTCATGAATAAATATGTTATTTTTATTCCTAAGCATGTACTGTTATCATTACGTTCAACTGATGTCAATCGAATGAAACGAGAAACATTTTCACATAAATACATTTTGTTTGCGAAGTTTTTTTGTTGAAAGATAAGTTGATGTAACGTGTACATGAACTGTTGTTGAAATTATGTTGTATTAACAATAATATTTTTGTTATTCCTGTTTTCTTTAGCATAATGTAAATTTTGGTTGCAGGAACATTGCATAGATTACTTTTTCACGAACAAAATAAACTTTCAAAGTAATGACTCAATAGTAATTTTGTTTGTTGCAACTGGAGACGTTTTTCGGTGTACTTAATAAAACACTTATTGTTACATTTTAAGAACAGCATTTTTGTAAAATACTACACAGACAATATATAGCATAGGCCAAATATTTTAGCGAATATGTAATGCCTACTGCAACAGTTGTTTTATTTTCACTGTTATTAGGAATAATGTGTATGCTTTGTGCTATTTGTTAGGTGTTATAATGCATACGTAAATTGTATCCAATTGTACATTTTACTCATCTGAATTTTTTTTACATGCCAGAAATAAAAATTGTTGCCCCGAACACAAATTATGTCTCCCTTACATTTGCCATTTATTTCCGCTATGTCCATCTCTGTGAAACTCTTGTACATTAATTACCCAATTTCCATCCATGATTTTTCTTGGCAATTTCGATCCGAATACTCTTTCAACTGTTTTTCTGAGTGATGGCCTCTCTTGAATGCAGACAATAAATTTATCCACGTCGAACACGGCAACACCAACAGTCAGCCCCTCCGGTTCTACTGCACAGTGTGGCCACACACAACAGGCTGTGTGTATTGTCGCTTGGTTTCGGCTGTCCAGTCTTCCCGCGTTGCCGCAGCATGCTGCGGCAGCTTCCGGTCGTTGTGGCATGCCATATAGGTGCATACCCTTTACTAATCCTTCATTATTATGCAAAGCATATTTTTCCATCACTGTCAAAATTGGGTGATTTTATGGTTATTGTTATGTACGACACTCATGGTTCAGAATACTTTGAAAGGTATAGGAATGTACAAAACAACTTTAATCTCAAATATTGCATCATGACTTGATAGGGTTACCACTGAATGTCTCATAGAGTTGAGTTTTCGACGAGAAGACTGCACACCAATTCTGTGTCTTGTGCCTAGAGGTAAGGGGGACACGTGATGTAGTACTTTGTCATATTTACCACTTCTGCTCTTTTAGGCCTCGAAAGCATAAAATATGTTCATTTGCTCTTTTAGACCTCGAAAGCAGAAAATATGTTCATTCAGATGACCAATTAAACTCTTACTATATTTTAATGTATGAACAATAAATAAACCTTTTTAAAGGTAAGGCTTGAGTATTTGGAAGACCTGTAGCCAGTGCTGTGATGTGCCACACCATCTGCCGGAACAGCAAGATTCCAATTTCCCATATATTTCCCACATTTTATCTCAAAATGCTCATACAAAGGAAAAAATTACAATCAATGCTGTAATTACTCGCCATATGCCTATTTCTCGTGTGCGCAGTGACCAAAAACAATATAGGTGCTGCAGATGTGTTGTGTTACACTGCATAAGTATGGCAAACACTGCGGAAATACGTAGGTTACAGTGCGCCGTAAGCGAGAGAGGTCAATGAACTGTGACAGCTGTTCAATAGTGCGTACGGCTGCTGCTTGTGCACTTTTATTTACATAGTTGTATCTATGTTTATTGTTCACTGCTTTGGTTTTGAAAGCAAGATAGCATAGGGTATTTGATAGCATCTCTAGTAGCTGTGTAATGCTTTATTTCCTTCAGAATTCTTTCAGTGGCAGCAGGTAAATAACATGGTATTTATCTAATTGCGAGAAAAATTATCGACTGGTACAACTTCACACAACAAATTGTTACGTGGCACTCTGCAAAATATGCTCCCAAGTACTGAAATTTAAATAGCTAAAGAGATGTAGTACAGGAAAAAACACTCACCACTGCCAAAAATTTGTTTGTTCGACCAAGTTACCTGTTCAAACAAACAAGATTGAATTTTGACCTCCACTCTCTAAATTAATGACAGTGGCTGTGATAGAAATGCAAGATATTTTGTCACATATTAATATTGCTGATATGTATTTCAAGCCATAAGACACCCTAACTGCACATGAACAACGATCATGTAAATAAAAATAGTGAAATACAGCGACTGTAAGCCTAACCTACAGAACACAATAAAACATTTCACAACCCGTATTTATATTTTCAAGCTGGAAAATGTGTTTCATATTCATAAAATTTTACACTAAATTAACACGAACGATATTTTCACTTAATTTGCTTATGAAAATTCCCCAAAAAAGGGTAAGTCAGCTAAAATTTCAAGTTTTTGCTGTTTGGTACAATATCCTCGGTAAAATTACACGTGTTGTGTAGATATTTCAACTGAAGACCACGTGGTCAATAACTTAAACATATATATTGGAATATAAACATAATACATGTAAAGAATGCACTGTGGATGTAGCATTCAGCAAAATATTTTATCGTGTGGATAGTATTTAGGCTTTTTTTAGATTCCAGTCACACTTAAACCAGCACTAGGATTGTAGGGGTAAACAAATTCTAGCAATAGACGAAACATGGTAACGTGACCGAGATAACCTACCTTACTTTAGCAAGTAAATTTTCATAAGCGCCTTTACAATGGAACACCAATTGATGTGGATACGTTTATAATTAGAACGAAATGAGAATGAAAAAACTGCAACGTTGATAGGCGTCATTGCCATAATTGAATTTTGTAACTTTCTATCGGATAAAAAGTAAAATATTTCTCATTGCAGTACTTCTATATTTACCAAGTCCATTATAATATAGTTGCCAAATTTAAGGTAGAATGCCTCATTACATCATAAACTTACGAAGCTAGAGTCATTTAATAAGTTATCCGAGTTATGCGTCGAAAACGTGCATCAACGGAGCCAATTGCATGGACACATACAAAGGATAAATTTGTTCAAATTAAGCTATAATTTTGTGAAAGAGCGTGAAATCACACATTCAAAATAATATATCTATTTTTCTCCTGTTTTTCTGATATCATATAAACACCCTAGAGTGCAACAGTACTACCATCTCTTGCAACACTTACGAAGACTACATTGAATCTACTCGATAGCGAGTAAAGCGGTCAAGAATTTCATGTAATAAATATCTACCGGTCTTCAAGAACTCTTAATATTCAACTTAATTTCGTTGACGGACCCACGCAGATCTATAGCAGCTAGCAGACAATACACAGGAAAGTATGTGTAAAAAGTAAACTGACTCCCACATGTGGACAAAATTTAAAAAATATGATGAAAGGCGGTCTGAATTCATTTTCACGGAAATTATGATGTCTTATCTTAGCATTTTAGTAGAACAATAAGTCTGGAGAAGTTTATCAAGTTCACTAAAGAACAAAATTCAGGCATGGAAGAAATTGTATAATTATATAATTAGCACTTTTAACTTTTTGAATTTAGTTACATATAGTAAACCCTCGAATAATGCAAAAAGCAGCAGTAATGTGCCAGAGCACTGTCATCCGAGACATCCAAATATGGGTAAATATTACTAGGGTTATTTTTCGAAGAACTTAAATTAGAATTTTCATTGACCTACCCTTAGGTACTTTTGGAAGCGCAGAATATGTGGCATTGCAACTCCATGCATCTGCGGTAAGCCGGATTCACACGTCCACAGACCGTCCAGAACATACAGAACAGACAGTATAGATGACCGTTCATGCGTATACAGATCTTCTGTGTACTTTGTTGTGTTTACATGTGAAGTTGCGTTTGTGGGCATGGCATTAAAGGAATATTTTTAACTTAACACGAGAGAGCTTTATGCAGCTATCAACTAAATCATCTTGCGTGTATTTGCGTGATAATTACATAATTCGTAATCTAATACGACATAATTCTGTGGTAATTATTGGAGTAGTGCAAATGAGAAGTGACAAGTGTTTTTACCAACTTCACTTAAATTTATACTTGTGTGTCTTATAAAATAAATGTGATAGAGATGGGAATCAATATTTTTGATAAGTTTCTTTGTGTTTAAAAGCAAATTTCTTCAGATAAGAAGACACTCAAAGCAAAATTTCTAGTGTGTCGTCAAACTGAAGAAGCCTACATACGAAAGTTTGCACTAGCAGTTTTATATCAGGTAAGTCGTGTGCTTTTTTCTTTTAGTTAGGTGTTTGACTGTTGCGAAATCAAGCTTTTTTTTAGAAGAAAATAAACTTTACATAGTAGTGTTGAGATTCGACACAAACAGATCAGTCCTGAAATTCACTAGCCTAATTGTGTGGGTGCCTACATTCAGTCAAGTCATAGTGGGAAGGTAAATAAAAATCTAGTAACGAGTAGGCATGTCTAAAAAATATAAATAGGCTAGTTTTTAAAATTTGTCAAAGAAGGGAAACTGAATACATCTTAAGGAGACAGACAATTTTTAACATTGTGTTGATGTTGTAAGTTACAGGTTTATGAGTTCAGTTATGTTAGTGTTAAAAAAAACTAGGCTATAGTAAGTAAAAAGATCAGGTACAGCAATGGGTAGCAGGGTGGGTGAAGGATAAATGGAGAAGACAAGGGCAGGCTGGTGAGGATGAAGGGAACATTTGGCCATCAGTGATGTTGAAGGAACTGGAGTGGAACTCATTGTTCGAAAGGAGAGGCGTGGTAAAGCTGGTCAGGATGTACAGAGTGGTAAACTGAGAGGGAGGTTAGGGTATGTTAGGCTGCCTATTAACTAAGGTAGAGTAGGAGAATAGGGAATAATAGTGAAAAGGTTCAGAGCAGAACAGAGCAGGTACTAGTTTATGCTTAGGTTGGTGAGGGAGTGGAATTTGTTGTAGGAGTAGCAAGCGAGGGTGGTTAGAAGGTAAAGGAGGGGATTGGTAGGTGGTTTGATGTGTTCACAGATTTTGTTAGCTTAAAAATTCTTATTATTTTTGTAACACATCCAAAACAATGTCGTGTATTGTTTTACAAAGATAATGTTTTACTGTTTCAGGAAAATCACTGTCAGAGTATTTCCTCTACCCTTATGACGTACCATTTGGTTTACAAGACAACAAGTATTATTTCTTTCTTCGTAGAGGTATAAGAGGATGGTAACCAGAGACTCGTCAAATGTGCTACCGCTGTCAACAACTAGTCCTGGACTGCAGCTTCCTAAAGATGGCGTGTCACCAGTTGTGTAATTGTAAGTGTATAGGGTAGACAAGGTTGTGTGCAAAGTGCTCAGACTGATTCTGTGAAGTTGTACATTAGTTAAGTGAGTGGAATATGGTGAAGATGGCTGTGTTTCCTACCACTGCATTATAAGTTCTCATCGAAGTGCAGCACATAAGTAGGCCTCAGTACTTAGTTTAACTAACTTTAGTTCCAATGTATTTTTTTTTTATTTTGCATCAAGATACAAGTCAGGTTTTGTGTTAATTGAATGAGTGTGCATTTGGAAGGGTGGATTTTCCCAACTTGTTACAGGAATACAAAACTCAATAGTTAATTCTTGAAAAAATATATTAAATACTAGATTTTGTCTTCATTACCTAACAGTTGTCATTACTGAGTAAATAAATTTGACACATCTAAAAATATATTGTGTTGCTGGTTTTATAGCTATATTTGAACATATAAGCCACCATGTGGTAAAATAAACATTAAATTATTAAGAAATGCTTGTATACTTTGTCGTAAACATTTTCAGCATATTTTTGTATATTATGATATGGGCTACTGATTTTAATATGCCTGAACTGTACGTTTACAATTGTTTTTCAATAAATGCTTTAAAATGTATCTCCCTCGCTTGTGACATTAATGTGTTATTTTTTTAGATAAAAAACAGTGTGAGATTATTGCTCATCCAAGTAGGCCTATGTTGTGGACCCGAGAGACACTTAACCACTGTTGTTAATGTATAAGTTTTCTATTTATTGTGTAATCTTCATGACTTGTCCAATATATTTATACTATTGTGAATTGAAAAAATCTTACGGATGCAATAAAACAAACAAACTGTTTTCAAGGCTCCAACGTTGTTTTTCATTTTGTGTTAAGGAAAAATTGTCAGTACGTTACGGTTGTTGATGTGTGTGTGTGTCTTCTTCAATAATATACAGTAAATAGGTAACCTAATACTGTATAGGTATTGTGTGCTGTTTTTTCAAGACAAACTTTCTCATCTGGTTTCCACCAATCCAAAAGGTTAGAAATGTGAATTCCTCTGACACTATAAGGTCTTAGAAATTTAACACTGTTCGTCCCAATACACTATTTTTTTCTGTTTCACGCATTAAGAAAACAGTCTAATTTATTATTTTTGTTAATTGCGTCGTCTCGCATTGTTTGTAGCAGTATGATGTACGGAATTTGAATTTTTGAATTGTGTGTGTCATGTGTGTTTATAGTGGCTTGCATGTATTTATAACTAAGATTACTGTACAGCATATATACAGTGCCTATTCATTAAATGCGTAGATATTATAGATAACATTTATCGCAGCAGTGTAACATACCTAAATGTAAATATTGTACAAGACTATGTAAATAAAAGCACGTGGCAATGTTTATGTTTACATGCAGCGGAATGATAAAAACTGGCGGAAACATAGAAATTAATCAGGGCTTTTTTGAGAGCTCACTTTAACCCGAATCACCTTTAGATACCAAGTTACTTCCGTGTAATATATTTTCTTTTCCAATTACAAAAACGTATTAATCATGCGAGGACTGGAATTTGAGACACAACCATGGTTCAGTAATTTAAAACTGCAAATGTACAGTCAGACGTGTTGCTTTAACTACACAATGTTTCAAAATATGGTCCTGATGTTGCAGAAGATGAGGAATCATATTTCATAATTATTTTTTTGTATTACGGCTTACTTCATGTCGTGTTCACTGCAAATTTTTTGTAAAATGGTTCACATACGAGAAATTAATACAGACCCTTCACATGCTTACAGTAAAACAGATTGATTGCAGAGCTTATATTTTGCCAACGAACACACACACAAACTGTCTCACCATCACACACACACACTGTCTGTCTCTCTCTCTCTCCATTTTTTTAAATAAAAATATGGGTACTGCAATTATGACAGTTGGAACAAGGTTACCCGCATCAAATACATTGTGTTTGAAACCCAAGACGCTGAAATAATAGCTGATTTGTGAATACAAAGTATCTCTAGGTTGTTATTAGTATGTTGTAAATGTTGTTTATGTTTCAGGTTCATATAACAAAAAATATCCATCTTCATGCTTCAATAGATGTACTTCTTGATGTGTACTAAATAGACAATTATTCAACTTTCAAACAAATAAAAAAAACTCAAGGACAAGTATGAAAATTCAAGCATTTTTCCAGGATTTTTAAGGACATGTAAAAATCACGTAAAATTCAAGCTTTTCAAGAATTCAAGGACGTGTGGTCACCATGCTTAGGTCTACTGTAAAGTGACAACAAATTGGCAGGCAATTGTTGTCTGGGATGATCTCGAAAAATCGAAATCAGCCGGAAATCAAACCCTAATCCCTCGAACATGAGTCCAGCACGTTACAGGTACGCCACCTCGACCTCGCTTGGTATTATAAAACATTGGTGCAAAATCAACTTCATAATACTGAATAAGGTAACAAATAGTAGGTCCAACACAAATATTAGACACATTTTGTTTTAAATACGAAAGTGGAACAATGGAAAAAATTGGGCCTAAAAAAGAATTATATGTAACAAAAGATTTACCCGAGAAAATTGTTTTGAACTTTTAATTACTACCATATTCTTCTGGATCTTAGACTTTCGCTGTGCTTGATTCACTACTTTTCGCGCCCAAAACTACAGTAAATTTACATGCTGTACATTAAATTTTTTAAATGTCTTCATTTACCGGTTGAAACCACTTCGAAAAACTTTCCTTGTTCTCAACTATTTTTCGTTAAATAATTGTTTTCTAGACTTTTTTTTTTTTGTCTTTCAACAACTCCCTTGGCACTACCGTTTTTTCTTGACTATAGACTTTACTGTACTCCTGCTTTTTCACTCCTCACAAACAAACGTCTACCGGTGCGATGAACTGAAACAAAATGGACAAATAGAACTTGTCTGATGTCGCTTGAGTTGCTGAGAGAATCGTGAATGAAGTGTGCATTATCTTTTTAACTTCAATACCTAATGTAGGTAACTAGGGACATTAGTCTGTGCTTACAAGCAGGAAAGTCAGTGTGATATGAAATATGATACTTAGCTGACCAGCATTCATGCCTCATTCCTATGCCGCCTGGCTTATTAAAAAGTCGCTACATCATGTGTTTTTCTCAAATTTTGCCGTTACATCTCCACAAGGTCGAAATTCTGCTACATGTAACGAAATTCCGTTAAGGTTGGCAACACTGATACAGACTCTTGTTCGGTCCGGATATAACCGATTGAAGAGGCGATAGTAGCTGAAGTGGTTCCACCACTACAGTCCTCGGATAAGCTATGATCTTGAAGAACACGGAACAACGCATTATGATTACAGTGGCTAAAACATTCGGTAGATAATTCCCGGAATTTTTATGAATTATGAACAATTCCAGTTATAAATAAAATACAGTACATTTCCTGCTTTTCCCGGCTGCCAGGCACCCTGTCAAGGACAGCAGAGCGACAGTTCGCTTTTCTCCAGCAGGACTAGCTGACATGGTCAAGTAGTAGATTGTACTGTACTCTCAAGTTAACGCCTCAGGTCACAATAAATAGTATTTTTAAATTATGATTCAATTCTAGATGGTCTTCAAAAGTGCTCACTTTATTGTGAACCACCTATACCACACCCTTACAAAAATTCCCAGCCATCTTCACCTTCAACTCCACCGAAATTAAACTCCACCGAAATTAAACTCCACTCCCTCACAGACCTCTTTAAGCATATAATACCTATCCTTCTTCACCTTCAACTCCACTGAAATTATATTCCACTCCTTCACAGACCTCTTCAAGCATAGAATACCTATCCTCTTCTGTTCCTAACACTTTAACGCACTTATGAAAACTACATTGGATCTACTCAATACCGAGTAAATCGGTCAAGAATGTCATACAATAAAGATCTATCGGCCCTCAAGAACTCTTAATATTCAATTCAATCTCGTCGCCGGATCCACGCTGAGCAGGGAAGACAGCAGCCAGCAGACGATACACAAGAAAGCATGCGTAGAAAGTAAACAGACTCCTACATGTGTACAAAATAGAAAATATGTTGTAAGGCGGTCTGAGTGCATTTTCACAGAAAATACGATGTATCATAGTATTAAATTGAACGAGAAGTCTAGAAAAGATTATCAAGCGAAAATGTCACCAAAGAATGTAATTCAGGTATGGAATAAATAGGTATATAATAATAATTAGGTGTTTTAAACATATACACGTTTATTCTTTCAAATTTAGTTAGGCTTACATATAGTAAACTCTCGATTAATGCAAAAAGCAGCGATTATGTGCCAGAGATCTTTTTTACTTTGCAATAAATTTGCTCAGCAAATTTTCAGGTGTTAGCTCTAGCATTTTAGTGCAGTATACATTACTAGTATGTAATTCTAATGATCTACCTATATCTAGAGCACTAAATGATCAGAAATTACAGAATCTAAGATGTATGTTAGCCAGTCATAACTGGATTGATATGTTATATGGTGCATCAAATTTTTTAAATGTCTCAACAAATGTGCTGTGTGACCATTTTTTATCTATATTTTTTAATTGTTTTAATACGCATATACCTTTTAAGAAATGTCGTGTTAGTGGTAATACTTTTAAAAACAAGACAAATGATAATTTGTATACAAAGGGACTTGCCGACTTAAAGGCCAAAGTGCTTTCATATTCAAATTATAATAAAATGGACAATACGGAGAAATCTAATCTTTTATATTCTGAGACCAAAAAGGCTTACAAACTTGCTATTAATACAACCAGGGGGGCGATTAAATATCGCTTTTGAGAGGTGCAGCGCAAAATTTGCACTTGCGCTGCGTTGCTTTGGTATTAAATATACAAATACGCAGGTGCAAGTTGTTACGTGATGGCGCAAAGTGCCTGAAAATCTGCGACTAGCAAATAGCTCGACGCAAGTATATCTGCGCCCTTCGCGCATGCGCATTGGACAATTTTCGGGCGTGTGAAAGTGAATTAACATAAAAGTTGGATATCTTTATCTGTATACAGTGTTCTATGAACTTTAACTATTTACGTTTTCGCACGATCGTTTTCGTGTACACATTCAGCTTTTAATAGTTCTTCAGTAGCCGCCGTCGTGGACGGTTCTGTTTTTTGGATCCTGTGTCGGGAATTTGGCACATTACGTGTTTGTGATGTCGTGGAAGTTTCTAGAGTTTGATAGTGTTTTCTGTTAATTGATATTGGTTCTAATTATTGACACGTTTCGTGTATATTGATTGGAGTTATTGGCCGTGGGCGAAAGCCAGAGGCCACTTTTCACGTAAAAAAAAAAAAAAAAGCTTTTAATAGTTACGAAGTACAGTAGAAGTACGAAACTGAAATTTTTTTTACTAAAAATGCAATTTAAAATGGGCAAAGATTTACTATCCTTTCCCAGGAATATATTTTGTGGGTATTTTTCCGTGGCATGCGACGTTGGTTTGTTGAGGTTATTTTGCACACTTAAAAAACTTTGCTTATAACTTTTATGCAAGTGATAATGCAAATAAATAGCGAATATGTTTTGCAAGTACTTGTTTAACTAATTGCTTGGAACAGTGATATTACCTCTCTATTTTCCTTGCTTGGATGGGTGGTTTCAACATCACATCTATCTCGCCGACTTGTTTCCACATTACACGTGCTTTATATTTAAGAGTAATGCTGTTGGGATTCTCTTTATTTAATAAAATGGGAGGGCTATCATTTTAGTTTTAAGTCTTTCGTGAGACTTGCTGTCTA
>PNEQ01112589.1:0-19259 GCA_003012365.1 Medauroidea extradentata
CAATCCTGGCTCTCTCCTGGTGGACCTTCTGATTGGCTGGGTACTTGGGCCAATCGTGTGCTGACTCGCACCTGGTTGGCTGGGTTGACTGGCCAATCCTGGTGAGTCTGTCGTGACTGCCCTCTGGTAGCTTGATTTCGCATCATCCACGAATAAATGTGACCATATTTTGCTTAGCTGATATCCATCTTCCCTGTTGTTGTTAGGGTGTTTTATTATCTCTATTGCCTCTCTCACAGTTCTCTGACGATAATTACTGATGTTGGTTATTGTGGAGAACTTGTCAAAATCGATTCTGTGTTTCGTTTCCTTGGAGTGTTCTGCTATTGCTGAAGTATTATCCAGACAATTGCTATTGCGGAAGTATTATCCAGCATAGCGACGTGATGGTGAGTGTCAGGCTAAATCCTGGCATCCCATGGCGCTCCTCCATTCGTCAGGGTGTAAATAATGGGGGTATATTTCTTTTGTGTTGTTGTCAGGAAGGACAGGACGAGGGACAAGTTGACCCTTCTGGGGTTGTAACATTGTTCAACTGTGTTCTCTGTTGTAAATAGCCATTGTAAAAAAAAAAGTGTGAGCTGTATGTGTCCCAAGCTAGGAGATGAATAGGAGTAGGGTCAATGCTTTCAGCATGAATAACTGCAAGGTGCCCTGGCTCCCTCCATAACTGGTCACCCGGGGTCTAGGAAATTCATCCTTAAAGTGTTATGTGGTGTGGGTTAGGAAGTGCTACGGTATAGTGCGACAAGCAAGTTACGAATGAAGAAATTGCCTAAGTGCTATGAAGTCCACGGCAAAATTATCGAACACCTCCAACCCACAGCTTGGATGCATTTGATAATTGAGGGTTATGAGATGAGCAACTTTATTCATTCGTAAAGTTTGTAAATAAATGTGTGCATGTTATAGTTATGTAATTAGTCAAAATTGTCATAGAGACTTGAATCAAGTTTTATTTTATTCAGTATTTCAATGTGAACTGTTTTATGTACAGGGAATAGCCCAATTAACTTGTTTCGATGTTAACTAAATTTCATACGTAATTGCCGGCCTACCAGTATCAAACCATATAAAAGGAAGCTTGGAAGAAAGAGTTATGTTTTCACGCTGTAATAGCTACGGAGTGCACAGCGGGGTAGCGACAGAGTAGAGACTTGGAGAGAGAGGGTCAAACCAACCCTCTCCCCCCTTGAAGGCGCCCATAGCCGTTGCTTGTAGGCGGGGCTTAGAGGGTTGCAATGCTGTGACAAAATATTAAACATATGTAAATAATGGAAGTAAATTAATGAAAATTTAACAGTTTATGCTAGTAAATATAAATGTCAAATGTACTAATTTTCAAAATGATCGAATAAATGGTTTGCGTGTTGTTGAGGATACGATAAGCCATTGTGTCAGGAGGTCGCTGATTGGCTGGGAATTGTCTCCACGAAGGAGAAGGGGAAGCTTTGTCGCTGTGCGAGGGGCAGGCACTCTTACCGCGGATGCCGGACGCGGGAGACGTCGGCTAGGCATCAGTTTTGTATACTATTGAATATAGATACTCTTGTCTCGGATGCCGGACGCGGGAGACGTCGACTAGGCATCAGTTTTATATATTATTGGATTAGAGACCCTTGTCGCGTGTGCCGAACGCGAAGGACGTCGGTGAGGCATCATTGTTTTTATTGTAGACACACCTACGTAAAGTGACGCCTCGCGGATTTAAGAAGTCGGTGCGAAATTGATTTTATAGATTGGGCTATAAAATATTGGTTATGCTTGTATAGCATAAAAGGAGATTTAATATTCATTAATAGCGACTCCTGTACTCTGGCACATCGGGTCCTAAACCATACGTCACCAAATAAATACAACCAATCGTTTATTTATTTGACCTACTGCAAGTATAATAGTAACTGTTTCCTCGAACAGTACCATTACCGTGCACGTAAATACGAAAAGCAACGAATTAGTAGCAGAGATAAACGTTGCAACTCTCGTATGGATTTAAAAAAAAAATCTGTCGAAAGCCGAGAAACTCGGGCCCAAGCCCTTAATTATAATCTGTGCTTGCTTATTATTGGACTGGTGTTACTATTTAAGGCCACGGGTACCTATTTATACAATTTTATCGAGTTTAATTTTTTAATTCATGAAAGGGAGCGGATATGGCAAAATCGAAATGTAGAAACGTTGGGGATGGTTTGTACTATGAAGCCTAATTTTTTCAAAACGAAAATTTTCTTAGTTTTGGCTAATTATCAACATAATTAAATATTCATAAAAGTCAATAATAAGCCAAAAGTATAAAAAATGTTGATTTAAAAAATTGGTCACATTGTAAAAACACATTTAAAAACTTTTACAACATGGTTTTGCGATATCTGCTCCCTTTCAGAAATTAAAAAAATATAAATCCATAAAACAACATAAATAGGAGCCCGTGGCCTTAAGACTTACATTTTTTTTCTGTTAATTGATCTGCATAACTTACACACAAGTTTTATTACTGAAAACAATTTACTTGCTGTTGTAATTACCATACAAGTAGTACCGGTACAATGTATTCTGATTCGCAACAATGACACATCAGCGAACAGACAAGTAAATAATATATTCAAGAAAATGTGTGTGCGTATGTTTGTTTCAGTAAGTAATAACTCACTATATTAAGAAACTAAACTGTAATATTATAAGAAATGATTATCATGTCACGTCTAGTCTGTCAATGTGAACTGAACTTTCCGCAAGAGACACTATAAGAATTGAGCTATTTAGTATAACTTACCGTCTACTCCAGCTTCTTTTGCTACTTCAACCCACAATGCATTCAAAATCTTGGAATTCTTCCGAAGAGCATCGGCTGGATCCCATATAGCTCTACGTTGGAATACAGCTGCAATAATAAGCTCCTCCATTACGCAAGACGGTCGTGGCACTACAACAAGCAGCCTGAATACCTGGCTGGAAGAACAAACACGACTGTTCGGGTGGATACCCACCTGGCGACCCGCTTGGCGGGCAAGGCTGGAGGGTTGAGGGAGGATGTTTTCTGTGCGGACACTTTCACCCACCAACACATGCCAGAAACTTACCTAGCTTGTCGCTAGGCGGCTCGCTACCCTTCACCCGCCAACCGTTTCGTTCCGGTGCGGCCTTAGCCTTGTGGCTTCGGTTTGCAGTAGGAGGTTGAGTGTAATACATGTGTGGGCAGCAGCGGTGATGAAATACTTGACGAATTGTACAATAGTGTCATTGTAAGGACTTCTCAAGAAACATCAGCCTCATAACTACCACTGCCATCGTCATTACTGCTGAATCGTCTGCATCAGCACACTTGTGAAGATAAGTATGAGGCAACTGTGGTAGAATTTATTGAGTCAGCTTGACGCATGTGGCTTGTTCCGTCCACCGCTGCACTAGGAGTACTCAGTTGCAAGTGTATATTTCTAGAAGGTCTTTAGGTTAGTGAGCATGAGATATTGATGTGATCCTTCTAGAATAGTTTGTAGTAGAGCTATCCTCGATCCAGCGAGTGACTACTGGATGAGCCAACAAGGAAAACTCTGTAACTCGCTAGCACAGGGCGTCATCTTTATATAAATAGAGGGTAAGGGAGATATCACTCGCCTTACTGGATATTAGGAGGTTGGTGCACAGGGTGATCTCGTAAAAGGAGAAAGGCAAAGTAATTCATTTTCACAGGGTGTTTATATTCACGAACACAAGTTACAGTACTTGTCACAGCATGATGAATATAATACTTTCTTTGGTACAAGATATACAATCAGGGTTTGAGTCAATCACAATCTGATGACAAACATTTTTACACTGGGGTCTCAACATGAGATAGGCAACAAGGGTATGAACTAAAGATATGACACATTGACAATAACAACATAAGTAACCACAGGGCATATTCTGATGTATACCATTTTACATGGCACCCTGGGCTGTTCAAATACTAGACAATAATTAAGGCCTGCTCGTGCCCAAAAATGTGTGGCGATCACCTCTTTGATCCCAAGAGATTACAATATTTAAAAGCCTCTGACATTAGGGTGCTGCAGCCATTGACAATACTTGACTAACAAAAAATACTGGATTGCTGGTATTTATACGGTGATCTCTCTGATCCCGGGGAAAGTTTACTACATTTCATAACTTTCAATAGACTTTACTAGACTGGGAAGTGCATGATAAAACTTTATAAATGGCAATGCACATGGAGACAAAATACTAGGTATCGTGGCTTAGGTTGCCATGCTATGAAGGTTAAGCCTCGACTCAAACATGAATGTGCAGGCTACACCAAGTTGCCCTGGCTAGAATGAGGGTTTAAGGTAAAGGTGGGATCAGGTTTAGGTTCCCTTTTCAGGAAACAACTAGATATAAGAAAAGTGGGCGGGCTTAGGCTCCCTTTTCAGGAAGTAACCCTTTCATGGGAAGGAGGGGGAATGCCGAGCCCCTGACGACTGACAAGCTGATTGTTTTTTTTCCTAACCTATCCTAATATACTGTGTTAAGGTGGAGGCCCGGGGAAGGAACGGGACTAAGTGCATCTCAGGGCTGAGCCCCATACGCCTTCAAGGAAGAAGTTTCATGCAGAGGAGGCATGCATCACGTCAGAGAGGGATTGGGTAGACATGGCCGCGATTGAAGCCATGTCTACCTCCCTAGATGTACCTATAACTAAGCCATAATCTAAGAAGAGAGAGGGAAAAACCGGCATAGTACCGTAAAAACCCTCTCGACAGAACAGGAGTGTAACCACTCAGCAGTTACATGCATTAAAAATAAAAATGGCACTGGAAAAGTAGGAAGGTCCAGGTTGTTAGTAGAGTTGTGAAGTAAGAGTGGGGCAGGAGGGTGGGAACTTTGTTTATTTATTTATTTTCCTTTTATTTAATTTTTGGGAAAGCGCTGGTTTTAACCAGTGCACTGTGGGTTAGCACAAATGCACTGGTGGAGGACAAGGTTTTAAAGGCGCCTCATCCTCCTGTACCTCCAGTAGATACCTTAAACAAACTTAAAAAAAAAAAAAAAACATTAGTACACTTAACTACCTCACATGCAAGCCTGATGAGCTAGCATTAAATTAAAAATTATTACGTGGCTAAAATAATATATTTAGTACATTTTTCGGGCCTCGTGCTAAGCACAGTAAGACCTGTGCCAGCAGCTACCCTCTGATCGGCTATTAGTGACCCTGCCGGCCAATCACAGGCCTTGGCCGTTCCGGACCTACAGAAAACACCAAAGCTAACTTACATCTAACAATTACTATAATTAAATGTACTGATTAGCTGGGCGCAGCGCCCGCCTTATATACCCCTGAGGGGGGCTGAAAGTACCGTTATCAAAATGGCCACCAGGCCGCTCGAGGCTGTCTGCATCTACAGGTGAACCACACTTTCAAAACAGAAATACTCTCTCGTGGCACAAAATTACTCTATTAAACAACTAAACTTCCGAACTTGAATTATAAATGCTCGTATTGCTTTTTAACACTATAATTAACACACAAGAACACTTGAATATTCATAGAACACATTTTAAGCAACAACAAACAAGTACAATTTATATTTATGTGCATATTTACCACAATCGTTATTTTAGTGCACTTTACAGAGTCTTTGCACGGGATTGGCACTACTGATAGGCGCTCGGCCGTATTTTGTAAACAAACACTGGTACAGGTTAACAAATGTTGCAAATGCAGGGCCATGTTCGAATTCAATGCAATGTTCCCTTGAAATATGCCCTTGTCCCCTTCATGGTATGCTACTGACGAAGTGTTTTCTGATGAATTCGGATACCCTCTTTGGGTAAATCGATTTGTTTGTGTCGGTCGATATACGCTACTCTCTCGCTAAAATAAAAGTTATCGTTTCATGTGTTGACCATAAGGACGGGTTTATAAACTACGCAACAACGCAAGAACGCTAGAAACGCAACGCAACAAATATTTCAGTCGTTTATAAACATCGCAAGCGACGCAATGTAACCAACACTACCACTCAAAATTTTGGAGGAACAACAGAAAATTTCTCTTTGTATTTTTCTATCACGAATATGTTTTGTCACTTATCTTTGATTTCTAGATGTTCTGTTGTTTCAGTATTTTAAAATAAATACTAGCACTGTGTATTTGAAGACAATTCTTAAAAAACACTCAAAATAAGTAACGAAATGGCGGAATCGCAGCTTTCTAAAGAGTAGTTTCAAATATTTTCACCAAACAAACTGTCGACATAGAAGGCGGTGAAACGCAAGAAGTTAAATTTGATGAACTCTTGCGTTACAGTCTTGCGTACTTGTGTTTCTTGCGTATTTTATAAACGGGTATACATAGATTTCGTATGTTTAGTTATTTGCGTCTTGAATTCTTGCATCCTTATGTAGTTTATAAACCCGGGTATTAAATAATTATACCTGTGTGAAAACTTAAATAATAAATACATACAGATCTTAATTTTTTTCGTAACTTCCATGGTGTTTGATCCTTTTTCACAACACGTGCTCTTACTGCTTCACCACAGTATAAATAAGTACCTGTGGCTTCGCTAAACAAATGAGCGCCATAGAACAGTAGAGCAAAGAAAATCTATCTAGGGCTCGTGAAGGGTAGGTGTCCCTTACCCTTGGCCGAAGGGTACATTCAAGAGTGCATTCGTGCCCTAGCTGTGAATTCGAACACGAACATTTGACGTCACCACATTGCTGCATTTTTCAAGGGCAGCAAGCCTAGTAAGTGCCCTTAGATGGCCAATTCGAACACGGCCCAGTTATACATGGAAAATAAACATTGGATAAGCACTCGGACATAAGTAAGTGCTGTTTAACAAATAAAGCTTAGTCTTCATAACCTTACAAGCTCATATATTATCCTTACATAAAATAAACGGCAATACGGCGATCGGCAAAGGTGCGGGCGAATACTACTGCCCTTAGGCCTAAATCGACCGTAAAGTGTTAAAAATCGAGGGCGAGAGTTAACGTAATTTATAAGTGGACGTGACGGAGTCGCACCAAGCTAAGTGACCTGCTGTCTTCTCCAGGACTCCCTACAAAAAAGGCAAACAATAGAGCATCTTGTGATCATCGTGTCACCTTTAGTGCCTGTGGTGGAAGAGAGGAGGATGACTACGATGATGAGGAGAAGGCAGTCTTCCCTGATGGATAAAGTGAGAGAGAGGAGATTGCTAGTTCATCATGCCTATCTCAGAATGACTCCAACATCAAAATAGGGATTGGTCCCCATTTGGATATGTGGAGGATCCTCGACACAGCAAAGGTACATGCCCTTCATTTTCTTGAACTGCCAGGATGAGAGAAGTTGTGACCCCGGCGAGCTATATTACAGCATCATGGCTGGAGCCTCAGCTTGTCAAATATGGTTGGTTTCACCACCACTATTTATAATTCGCATCTAAATGTGCTTCTCATGTATAGCCTTTGAGGAGCGGGTATCATGTGTTAAAGTATGAGCATGTATATACTGAAGAAATAGATATGTATATAGTTGTGAGGCTGATGTGTAGCTAGGTGTAGAGCTATGTACATATGGTGATATGTTTACAGGGGTGTAGAGTTTTGTGTAGAGAGTGAGGGACATTTCCAATGCCTTCAGTGTATGTGCTTCTGGTGGTTGGAAGCTATGGTAATGAGAAGATGGTGTCTGCAGTACAAACAGTGGTGCCTGTGTCATTGCCTGCACTGCCATGTGTGGAGGGTGTGAAGCTTGTGCCTTACCTGTGGTGCCAAGTGTGGTGTCTGCAGTACTATGTGCAGTGCCAGTGGTGCTGTGTGTGGTACCTATGGTGCTATGAACTGTTCTTGTGGTGCAGGTTTTACATAGTTTGTATTTTGAGTGTTTGTGTCTGTAATTCATTTTGTGGTTAATGAGTTTCTTTTGATTATAATGGTATTCAGTTTTGAAATGATAAATTTTTTTACGTATGGCTTGCTTCATGGCGAAGTTTTTGTCTGAGATATGAAATGTCTTAGGGGTTTCATTACTGTATGTAAGTTTTGTTTTGGTGATGTATGATATGTATGTAGTTTGGTTATATCTTTTTGATTTGCTTTTACTCGTTGTCTTTGTGTTTTTATGGTAATTATAATGGGTGGTAAGTATGTTTATACTAGGAGTAGGCTACTGATGTAATGAATAAAATGAGGGATTATATAGTTGTTTCAGTGGTAGGGGGTAGTTAACTCAGTTGTTAGATGACAGTTTTGTTAGTCTCTTTATGTAGACTGTAGCTGTGATTTCGGTAATGAAAGTACAATAGATGGGTTGGTTGGTATGTTCCGTGATATTGAAGGTTTGAATTAAATGACTGCTAGATTTAGGTTGGTGTATACTTGAGTTAGATTGTATAATATGGCTGAATGTTCCTTAATTATAGTTAATGTTAGGATCGTCCTGATAGAAAGGCTTAGCTTCTGAGATCAAGTGAAGTCTATTAAGGGGACAGTGATCAGAGAAGGCGAGTTGTGTTATGAATACTGTCAGCTATATGGTAGATTGAGTGGCATGATAATACATATTTGTAAATGAATTAAAATTTTCTATAGCAAATTAATTTATAGTACTATTGTTATGAAATTTAATGAGGAAAAAAGGGAACTATGAAGAATAATTTCATACTGAAAGTTATGTGGTTGCTGGAACAATTTATGTCAAATGAGGTCATGCTGGTATGGTTCAGGTCAGGTAATGGTAGGCTGGAACTGGTCAGTTCAGTGTAGGTCCTGTGACTTGAATGTTAACATAAAATAAGTGGAAGCGAAGAATACTTTAGTCACAGAATAAAAAATAATGTAAATTCTACTACACAAGGTATGAAAATAATAAGTCATTGTAAACGTCTGATGTGAGTGGACTGGAGATGAGTATTATTTTAAGTTGAACATAGTATACCTAACATTCGTAATTCATATATGAGTAAAATTAATGAAACATAGTTTCCACACAACAAAACTAATGACAAATGAAATATAGTAGCCCTCAAGGAGGTCGGAGCACACAGAATTTGTGGCTGGATGGTGTGAGGTGTGCAGAGAGGGTGGAGCTACGTGTGGAGCGTGAGAAGAATGCACAGTTGTATGAGGGGATGGTTGCAGAGATTGCAGTGATGTGAGTGGAGTAATCATAGGTTCTGGTCTCGATATACGTAAGAAAAGGAAGTATGGGAAACTTACAGAATATGTTTACTGGAATGATGTTAACGAAATTGTAGACAGACATATACTAGTTGCCTCTCAGCAGACTGGAAAAAATTGTCATACAAGTGAAATATCCAGCATCATCGAAGAATTATGTATAGATGGTTACATAGAATGAGACACCAAAAGACTGCTAGCAAGCTTCACAAGCCTGCAAGGTGAAACTGGTCTCGAAGTATAGTGTGGCGTTTGCTTTGAAGGACTTGTATCAAGCAGACTCGGTTGAAATGATTTCTTATGCTTGCAAGTATAAAGTTTACAAGTACATTCTGGCTGTCCTTTACTGCTACAGTAAATATTCGTGGGCCGTGACCATAAAAACTAAGAGTGGTGGGGATATAACAAATGTGACGAACATTGTTTTTCAAGATAAAGGTCCGAGCAAAGAATTCTACAACTCATCATTTCGAGAACTGATGTCGAAACATAAAATAAATCATTACTCTACCCCCACAGCGATCTTAAAGAGTGCGTGGTAGATAAATAAACGCTGAAAACATCAATTGATTTCAAAGCTTTTTCGAAGCCAATATGCATAAAATACTCAATGACAATCCTAGACAATGGTATTTGCCTACTTTACAGGTAAATATTTCTCCAGAATTACTAATTCATTACGTGTGATCTCTTGCGCCGCAGTTAAATGCGCGAGGTTCCGGCATCGGAGATTGTGCCTCAGAAGTTCGTAACACTGGAAACAATTTTGTTTAAAACGTTGGCTAAAACTATTCTCTAGGATTGCTATTGTTTAATTTGCGCAAATTGGCTTCAAGAAACCTACAGTTATAGAACAATGCCTTAGCGTTGAATTATGTATCACGCCCTCTTAAGGCTAGTACTTTAAAGAATGAAATGTTGAAAAAATTTTCAGCACAAGGAAGCTCCATTGGGTGGATATATTACCCAAGTTTGTGTCACAATATAATCAAAAATACATTGAACTACGAACATAAGGCCTGCAGATGTCAAGGACAACTCTTTACTGCACACTGTAAAAAATGAGAAGAAACTGGACCTGTACAAACCTAAAGCGAAGATTGAAGACTATATAAGGATGTCACGAGTGAAGGGAACATTTACGAAAGGCTACAAACTGAACTGGAGTACTGAAATATTTAAAGTGGTCAAGATTCGTCACTACGAACCAAGGACACACTACCTAGAAGATGCGGAAGGCAAGGCTATTCAAGAAGGTTTTTACGGCAAAGAAGTTCAAGTTACAAAGTATCGAAACATGTATTTGGTTGAGAAGGTATTGAAGAAGAAAGGAAATAAGGTTCTTGTGTGATGGCTGGGGTTTGATGCAAGCCACAACAGTTGGATTTGTTAATCAGACATTATATTTAAATAAAGTGAATTATGTATGAAGGAATAAATAAATATATTTGTTTAAAACTAAATTTCTGTGTTATTATTTATTACCAATTGTTCTTTTTACTGGGAATGGTAAAAGACTGCTACTGGGGTGCCTGGAAGGTAGTCTGTGATGACTGCACACATGTACTCTGAGCATGTTGAAACTCGAGGCGATGAGATGGTCGGCGGTAAGGCGTGCAGTTTCATCATCTCTCCCTCGCGAGGCGCTGGACACCCTGTGCGCGGATGCAGACCTTGTTGACTCATGCTCCACGCGCATGTAGAGACCCGCCCGACGTGGGAAGAGAGGATGCATACAGGGAGGCTGGCGGGTGTTTACCAGTTCATATTGTCTTGTTGAGGGAGAAGGAAGTGTTCCGTGTCTTGCTAGAGGAAGATGCCGAAGCATTTGATGATATATAATTAAACTCATAAGGAGGCATATACTTCCAGCACCACCATTCATTCTTAATGGTCGCGACCGAAGAAGGTCGTCACTTCGTAGATCAGCAACACCAGTGCATCCATCTTAACCATTGTTGTGGAGCGATGAAGAGGACAACGCTGCAGGGCTAACGTGACAGGTATCTCCAAGGTTGAGGTTCTGCCCGTTCAGTACGAAGGCAGTGTGTTCAACAATGGGTTCATCCATCGTGTGAACCAAGGACCTGGACAAAGTGTACAATGATAGTGAATAGGAAGAGGAGGCAGAAGATGAGGATGCTGAGGAGGAAGTGCGTCGCGAGCCTCATGTGCTGCGGGCTCAGGTTCGGGGCCAGCATGAGGAAATCTGGAGCTGCAGGCTCAGCACGTCATGGCAGAGAACTGCCACACCGCCACCGCTCGTTTCCAGGTATTAAACTCTTCTCCTCCGGACATTGGTGGGGCGAGGACCTGCCTAGCCGTCTCAAGAATGATAGTGTTCTGTGTATATAGTGTTTTATTGTGTTGTGTATATGGTGTTTTTAGTTTTTAAATAATTAGATTTTTTAAAAAATTAAAATTGTGTGTATTGAGAGATATTATTTCATATGCCTGTCATAACTTTTTCTTAAAGAGCATCAGCTGCACCAGTCCTTGTACACTAAATCAGTATTAAAATGGCATACTATTACATTATTATTAATTACTGTAAAAGGTTTTAAAATTATGCAATAATTGAGAATGAATATCATGATGTCGGTTATACAGCAACGAAGTATTATACTGCCTACAGGTAAGCATAAAAAATAATAGTGATGAATGGAGCGAGAGTCTTGTCTATGGTACATTACACATCGTCCTTAAACACATATGCCGCCGGGTGGAGTCGAATCAAGTGAGTAAATAGGATACAAAGATAGCTGCCGACTACAACACCCCCTATCAAGGTGATGCACAATGGGAAACAAGAAGAGGCCGGTGGGTGGGGAGTTAAGGGAGGGGCGGAGGAGGAGGGTAGGAGGAATGACAGAGCAGGAGAAAACTATGAGTGGAATGAGAGAGCAAGAGAAAATGAAAAACAAGATGGCAGATTTTACATACCAAGATGGTGTACCAAGATGGCAACCAAGATGGCTGCCTACAGCAGACTATTAGGCAGAATGAGAGAGCAGGAAAAATTACGAGTGGAATGAAAGAGCAGGAGAAAGTGAAACTTGAACATGTAAACAAATGTCTGTTGAAATTTAGCAGGAGTGGGGGAAAATTATTCCAAGATGGCAAATGGTTTAAAAATAATGTTTACAAATTTTTTTAATTTTGGAAAATTTTGCAAGTGACATAATCTAAGATGGCGGCGATGACGTAATGCAAGACGGCCGCCGCTGCTCCCCTGCCTCTTGCCCCAGTATCGGCTGTAACCTACTACACTTGGGTATTTTTTTTTTGTAATATTTATTCTTATTGTATTTCCATAACAATGTTGTTTCCTTTGACAAGAGAGTAAAACAGTGTATTCTCACTTGAGCCTTATACTTATTTTTTTAAATTCTATGTTTCTGTTGTATAAACAATTTAAGGGGAAGTGTTGAATATTGTAAATTGTTTAGAGACTCACTTGACTACTGTAGTTGTGCACAACTCCTATGTTTTTGATTTACGTAGGTGGTAATGGTAGCCGCCATGTATGGTTGAATTAAAAAGTGACGTATATATTCAACCCTAACTAACTAAGGCTTGCTGCAATTACTCAAAACCTAAAAACCTACCAAACAAATATTATCAATGAAATATATACTCAAAAAACTAAGCAATTGCAGTTTATGAAAATACAGTCATTTATCAACTCTGAGTGTATCAGAAGCATTAATTTATTAACATTACCTGTGTCAAATGCTACATACATATAACATTTTCTGACATTGTTTGTGCAAAACAGCTGTTCCTACCCATGTTTCAGTGCACAAATCTTTTCATCCATGTCTCCCATTGCATCCCTGAAGTGATGTCAACACTGATGTTGCCATGAAAACAAGAGATACCACACATGATTAGTGGTAATAACGTACGTGAATTTAGCTTGCATTAATATTACTGTACCACTTAACCACATAAATCTCTTATTTCTAACTTGTAGCGTTCCCTCTCTCTCAGCCACCCCACAATGTGCGAACAAATTGTAGCAAGTCACACGTTGGGCGGACAAACTGTAACGTTACCGTCTCGTACAAGTACCCGAGCCCCACTTGGGCAGCCAAACTGTAGCACACCAGTCCACCTAGACCAGTGCACTAGCTCGACGATCACCCAGCCAAAAAGGCAGGGATGAAAACTGGAACATATCTCTTCATCTGTAGTCAAGTACTCTGGAATTTACTGGCAGTACATTTGTAGGTTACGTCGCTTTGTAGACCAAATTTAGAATTGTTTTTAGAAATTAGCAAATTTAGAGAAGTTAGTCACTAAATTATATACTCCACTATGATCCGAGACTGTTGGTTTATTAGATTTTTTCAATTTACATCGGCATAAATACACTGCCTTAACACGGTAGATCCGGTTCACAGAAAACTCAAAGCAGAAATGCAGCGAGACTATAAAAGATAATTAAGCGAAACAAAGTCAGAAAATTTAGCACACTGTGAAATATACACACGCGGCAAAGAAGAATGAGTAGCCATCCTGGCTCTCTGCACCTAGCGGCCTACATGCACGGGCGGAAACGAATTTTGTAGAGTTTAAGCTTGTCCGAAAGAAAGGTTAAAGTATGGAGACAGCGGTGCTACCAGTGCATGTTAAATTCCAACTCCCGAACTTCACTTCATAAAATATTCTTGGGCGGTAGCCCCGCGCACGTCCGCTCAGGATCGCGTCAAGACATATTCTAAAACATGGCGGAGGCAAAACATTCCAGAACGAAGGGCGAAGGGGCGCCACACGCTGTGCTCTCATTGGCTGGTTCTCGGTGGCGTGACCAATGTCATTTGTCACTGAATGTACAATTTTTACACGAGTTCACTGGCTACAACACAGTCTCTTAATATGCACTTATTAAAGACTTCAAAGATTTGCACTTGATAATAGAGTGGTACTGCCATTGCACCTATGCCATAAACTGAAGTTTATAACCAAGAAAAAAAAAACAAGCAACATTTTGGTTACTGCCATCTTTTAAATGTGTATGTTATTGACAGCAGTTAACAGAAGCAACATGCTTGTTGCTTATCAATTAAACATGATACTTTGAAACACAAATGTACTCTATAAAATTGCTAACCTCGAAGCTATGTACACTACTGTGCATAGTTGTGAACATTGTTTAAACTCTGTGGGAGCTTATTCGCCAGCTTTATGCCAATGAAATGTAGGTATCTCACATGTGCTACATTTGTTGGATGTCTTCTTTTATCGCGATCTTATATTTTTTCCTTGCTACATGCCACACTAAGATTATGTGCTGTCAGCTGTCCACACATTATCGACACAAAACTTGTATATATTGTGAGGCGGTCCACCCACCACTTAGGAATTATTTTCTGTTTCTTTATATTTTATTTATTTCCTTATGTTTGATTTATTGACTATGCTACTATCTACTGAATTATTTTCAGGTATTGTTGACAGGAGTTTGGTAAGGTATTGTTTGGTATTTTATCTGTATCAGTATTGCAAATGTACAATTTTATGTTTGATTTGATTTGTTTAGGCTGAGACTACTTTGTGTTTTAATTTTAATTTAATATTATAATTTGCAGCTTAGTTATTATTGTACTTTAACTTCAGGCTGGGTATTGTTGGCAACTGTAGTTTGGCGGCACAGGTGTGCCAAGCCAGTTCCTGGAATGGATATATTTAGATTTTTAACAGTTTTTCTACTACTTTTACTTTTCATGAAGTGCACGTGAGCTGGCGCTTGTTAAGTGTGCGAGAGGGACGGTGATATGTTTGCGCGGGCTGGCAAGAGCCAATGAAAGGACATGTAGTTTCAATTTATTAAACGTTATGTTGTAAATTAATATGTAGGCCTATTATGGTATTCAGAAGAATATTTTCACTTTACAGGTTGTTTACAAGTATAAGGATTGTATTTGTCATTATGTTTCGTTTAGTTTTAGTTTACCGTTATGTTTTTACCTTGGTGCGCGGGGTGGCCGCCAAGCGTCGCGGGTGTCAACCAATTTGACTTGTTGCTCGAGCGTGGAGTGAGATGGTTGTGCTGGACATGTTGTCTTGTTGGAGTGATAGAGGTGGGGGAACTTAGAATAGTTTTCATCTATTTTTAATTTTTTCCTTCTGTTTGTGTTGCATGTGTTAATTATGTGAAGTTTGTTTTGAGTTTTTTGGCAATTGTCAGACTGTTCTCTCCCGGGAGCGTAGGTTCTAAGTTTTTGGAAATAATGTGAATTCTGTACAAATTAAAGTCATGTTGTAGCAAAATTGTTTGGTGCAGATTTTTAAGTTTTCAATATAAACCAGTCACAACAAAATGGAGTAGTTATTTGAGCATCCTTCTACGGAGTATTATAATCTGATCACAACTGGCCATGTGAGAGGTTATGTAAGTCACTTTGATGTAGGAATAAGTCCTGCCTGACGCATCATATTTCTGGTGCCATGACCAGGATTGTTGGTTAGTAAGACGATGTAGGCTTCTACGCATCCCGACGCATCACATTTCAGGTGCCGTGACCAGGATTTGTGATCAACGGCGATGCAAGTATCTTCAGTCGCCCGACACGTCACATTTCTGGTGCCATGACCAGGATCGGCACGAATGTGAGTAGTCCTGAGGCTTTGGGAAGCAGCATCAACAACAGTGGAAGCACGGTGCAGGAGCAGCAAAGATCATTGTTGTATTTAATGTCCTACATGTTGGTGAGCAACAGGTAAACCACGGTGCATCGTGGGAAGGTATGTGTTTGACGGAACTTAATGCTGTGTGTTCATGTTCTTAAGCGAGTGTTAGGGCGGAAGGCCCATTCTTAAACAGCAGGTTAGTTCTACAGTATGTCAACAAAGTTCATGAATGCTAGTGAGTTATTCAGTTCTAGAAGGAGGGTATATTGGTGTGTGTTATGTCTGGTTATTCTAAGTTCAGTGTAATGTGAGGATGTAACCTGTGGTGACAAGGAGTAAAAAGGCAATGGACCTGCTAGTAGTCATGAATTGCTGGCACAAAGTGTAGTCGCTACTGATTGTAACCCTGTGAGTGAAATAGTTGACTTGTACTGTTTGGTGGAATTCCCCCAAACTTTACCAACCAACCCAGGAGGTCCAGGAAGGGTAAACCAATAGGGTAAACCGATCAAGACAGCTCCTAGGCCAGCTAAGCAAAGAAAGGGGAAAACAGCACTAATGTGGAAACAAGTTGTTGATCTGTGCTCCTTATTAGTTCCTTTCCCCAATACTTCACATTAAAAGTTATTCATTTAAGAGGCCACACAAAAAAATAACTTTAATTTAGGGGCATGAGAGCATTTGAATATTAAACTATACGAAAAGAGTTAGGTCTAGTGAATAAAATAGTAATAAGAATTTTAAAAAAATATTTTTCTTAATACCTTGATTAGTTGATTAGAAAAATAAAATCCTGCACAATGAATATTTATGTATGTAAATTAACAAATTAAGAAAAACAAGTAAGACTTAAGAATATTATAATAAATAAATTAAACAAGGGGATCCCAAAAATTAATAAAGAACTTACATTTTAGTTTTACATATTTTTAAAAAATTTTCAATTTTTGTGGTTCAATTAATTTTGCAGAGGTTGTGATAGAATATTAAATAAATTAGTGCTGTGTGCACATCAAGTAGTTAGGACGAGAGAAGGAAAATAAATATATATATATAGGCTTGACTTTCCTGGCTGTCCTACATGGGGACACTCTTGCCACAGCCGAAAGACGTTACTTCTCCGTCTCGCCCATGGCTACCGATCACGATACAGTAAAAGGACGAGTAGAAATAATGTTACTTCTACATCGGAAGATGTAGACAAGCCAAATCACTCAAATACATGATAGGCTTCCTTTCCTTCTACATAGCAAACAGTTGAAACTGCGTGGTGGGACCGCTACATAAAAACAAGCAAACAAATAAAATTTAAAATATGAACTTCATAAAAAAATGTAACACTAGGGCGCAAAATGTAATAAAGAGAAAGAATAAACTCACCCTTGGCGGAAAACTTGTCGGATTACGACATTAAAAAACGATAAAGAGCACTAAATGTTTGGCTGATGTTCACGCCATGATGTGTAAGAAACAACATGGTCGAGACAAAGGAATGCCTAGAGGTTATAGGCCGGCATAAGAGTCGTAGCTACTTGATGTTACCAAAACCGTATTTCGACAGTATCCAACAATACTTCCTAACATAATATTTTAAAACACACTCATGTTTTAATAGTAAAAACATGATATTTTAATTCAAATTTTACCAACAAAAAAATTTGTTTGATTTATTTGAAAACAAATATGATCAGATCACGATTAGAGATGGTCAGAAGTATAACACAAGAACTGTTCCATAATTATACCACACTGCATTAACTGCACATAAATAATTACCTGAAATTTTCTTCATAAAATAATAAGCAGTTTACTGTTATTACAATTTCACTGAAGATTAAAGAAATAAACAGTGCTGGGGTAGAGTAACTTTGCCAAAATAAAAAAATATATATAGTTACCACTACGGAAAGGGTAGTGGGGGACGAGGATGAAGGAGACTAAGGACATCACGAAAGTCAGTTCCCCGAGGATGAGAATTTAAAAGGGGGTCAAGTTCCTTGATAAGAGAATCATTCATGGATAAATTTGGAAAAGTAGAAAAATGTAGAGAGGTTAGGTTGGTGACTAATTTAGAAACATGAACAATAGGTAAAGAAAGGTTATAGTGAATAGCAGAATAAACTGCTCCAAAGGTTTTGAAGAAAGGACTAATGATATCACAGTGTGAACATGGTTGATTAAGCCACTCCCTGATAAGGAAAGTGTGAAGGGAGAATAGGATTTTGTTGTAGACTTACACAAAAAAAGTAACATCAATAGAGGAGTTGGTTGCAAAGATCCAATGTGCAGAGGTTTTACGT
The DNA here is from genome assembly GCA_003012365.1 of Medauroidea extradentata. Lineage (NCBI taxonomy): Eukaryota > Metazoa > Arthropoda > Insecta > Phasmatodea > Phasmatidae > Medauroidea > Medauroidea extradentata. The sequence continues at coordinate 18,093 of PNEQ01112589.1, forward strand.
AAGAAAGGAAGGTTAAGGTTCATCACAGACTTATCACAAAATTTAAAATACTGTTTTCCAGAGAAAAGATTAAATTCACAATTATCAATATGTGTGTCAAAAAAAGGAAATGAAGCAGGACACAAGGTGATGCCATGAGTTTTGCAATCCGACAATGAATCATGATCAACTGTAACAAAATGTTTTTGATCCAAACTTATAATTAAACATTCTTTGACAATGACAGTTTGTAGAATACAATTCTGTGAGGTTGGCAGAAGGGAGGAGTGACGGAGGGAGAGTGGGGAGAGAGACAGAGGAGAGAGATCTGTAATGGAGTCATTGTGTTGTAATGAATGAGAAACGAGTATTAAAGTGAGCTGTGTGCAAAGTTACAAACGTCTTTTATTTAACAGGTTATGGGCCCAGAGTTACGGAAAAGCTGGTGTACGAATTCGGTGAGCTGGAATAGTAGGCTAGAGTGATTGCATGTAAACATTGCGGACTGGCAAAATGGCGGAAAAGTTGGACTTAGGAACTATTAATAAATTTGATGGAAAAAATTATCCTCAATGGAAATTTCAAGTTACCTGTGCACTTAAAGCTAAAGGCTTGTATAACATCGCGACTGGAAAAATGGTAAAGCCTGAGGACGAGAAAGAGTTCGAGAAGTGGACTATGAGTGATGCAAATGCTATGTTTGTACTAACCTCAGCCATGGATTTTTCGCAAATAACATTAGTTGAAAACTGTGAAACTTCACTTCAGATACTTGAGAAACTCGACTCTGTGTACCAACAGAAGTCAGAATTCAGCCGCATGGCATTATTAGAACGATTTCACAAGTTGAAGATGGAGGGAAATGAAGGGGTGGTTAAGTACATTTCACGAGTGGAAAATTTGGCCAAGTTAATCAAGGAATCGGGAGAAAGCATGACTGACACTGCTATCATCACAAAAATTCTGAGTTCGTTACCAGAAAAGTACCAAAACTTTCGGCAGGCGTGGTTGTCAACAGAGGTAAGTAGGCAGACCATTCATAACCTCACAGCTAGATTGTTAGATGAAGAGACAACTCTGACGGCATGCGAGGATCGCGAGTCTGCTTTCACAGTGTCCAGATATAGAACTGCAAGACGAAGTATTGTCTGTTACAATTGTAAGGAAGAAGGCCACATAGCAAGAGAA
>PNEQ01112590.1:0-12731 GCA_003012365.1 Medauroidea extradentata
TTTCATCATGTTTCGGATGTGCTAGTAGTCACGTCCGCCGCCCTCGAAGGGTTAAGACGCAGTTGGGACAGGTATCTATGACGTAGGTTCGGCGGGATTCCCACTATGAGCCACCCGGGCTTTGAATCATCGGCCAGCCCTCAAGGTGTTACGAAACAGCCGCCGACCACTGGCCTCCAGGAACATGGCACGCAACATTTTGTTTAAATTTTTATGGAGATGTACCCAATTCAAATATTTTGCTCCAGAGCATCCAGAAAATGTCGGTACCAGATCGTCAACATTACTAGTTCTACCCGGTTTCTTCACTAATTTTGGATATTTTACAAAGCTTCAGTTCTTTCTTGTGAGTCATCAGTTTCTTCATATCCTCTTCTTTCTTTCAGGTGTGCAACAAGACTCTTATTAAGTCTCTTTCTCATTGTCTCTTATTTCTAAGCATCACATTCTTAATTCGACGCACCTTCCAAATCATCAGATGGGTTAAATGGGCAAAAACCACATGATCTAAACCCAGAAATCAAGTTACTGTAAAGGGATCCCTCAATATTAACCCATAATCGCTTCCAAAGTGATAAAAATTGCTGCTTTAGAACACATGTCTGGAAATGTGTTTCAGTTTTCCAAGCAACTAGCATGGTCCACCACTTCTTTAATGGAGCAAATACAGCAACATCGTGGAGTCGCATGAAATATATGGCATTTGGGAGAAATGTTGTTAGGTAAATGTAGTTTCCTTCAGAAAACTGACTTGTGGAGAAAAACGGCATGCAAGGTTGTCGCCAATAACAATTTCCAGCTCAGAAACATTTTTCCTATTTTGTAAAAATATGTTGTACCGGAAATTACATAAAAAATCTCAAATAGGTTAATATCGAACCATCCACTAGAAGAATTCTTGAAAACAGTACGTGGAGGGCCTCCATTTCGCCAATTCTCGTACATATTTTCCACTTTCACTCTAACACTGGAGGCAAGAGTTGCCTATCTGTGGTTTTTGAATGCCTCTGGACTCTACCCACATGAATGAATCTTTTTAGAACTTGCACTATTTTTTTGAACCAGAATAATCTGAAAAGTTTGTTTCATCATTCATATCTGTAAGCATTTTCTGGGCGACAGTGTCTAAGAACATATTTGATGTTTTTAAAGAACTTGCTGACATCTTGTTTCACCTGGACTCTGGATGGGGTGAGTTTTGAGACTGTACACACTGAAATATGTTCCTTGTGACGACATTGTCTACAATATCTAGTCAACGATAGTTATCAGTCAATTTGTGAACACTAACACTTTTTATATCTCGATATTTTTCACCACACTATGAAAAACACATTTCTTCAGAGAAAACCTCCATTTATAGACTGAGTGCAGAGTGATTGAAAGAGTCTTTTCGTCTTCACTTCCCAGGACTACTGGCCAACTGGAGACTTATCATGCTTACCAATTTACTAGTTTATGAGTGTACTTCATGGATTTCGGAGGAATCAGTTTCATGAACAATGCTGTGAAAATGCAGGTAGGTTGCATGAATGAAAGTATAAAAAACCTTATGTTCAAGTAATTTCTCCCCAAAAACAAAACATGGCCTCCAAAGTGAACATGGCTCCCAAACCATTACATAAAGAGACTAAATGTATAGATAGTAGCAGTCTAATTACTCTGCCCACCTTGTTGACATCTATTTACAGAACTACAATGTTTTAGCGTTTCCAACTGAATCAGTCATTCAGGTCTGGAAAGGCAATGGCACTAATTTAGTTATAGTTATTTTAAAAGCTCTAGTCCTTGTTTTCATAATCACTGTATGCACAATTCAATCTTCCCCAGGAAATGTATTAGTAATGAAGACCAATTTTCCATGCTGTCTAATCAACTTCTTCCGTTAACAAAGAACGTGCCCCCTGGCTGAGGATTAGGCTACTTAGACAACCATTTAGGACGTTTCTGAACAGATATTTAGCCGACTGTCTCCGCCTAAAATTCTGAACTAATCGCTTAACTAATAGCCACTTTGCCAAATGATGAACATCTCTCTTCACCAGCAAGTGAGATGGCTAGAACGAATTCTCCGATAAATAAATATCCCGTGTAAGTCATTTGAGTCACTTGATAGAGCTGTGAGAGGTCTAGAGTTCATACATGATTCCACCATTGCCAACACTGTGTACATTTCTTAAAAGTTTTGTGTACTACCCCCCACCGTTCGATGTAATTGGTGTTTCATACATTTCACCTGTGCTTCCCAAAGTCTTCTTTGTTGTGGTGCTGCAAGGGAATTGAAGTGTTAAGAAATTCCTTGTTTAGCGAGACATATCCCAACAGATACCTAATGCTTCCTTGGTTTGATCAGTTAAAATAACTCTGTAGTTCTCTAGCAGTGCCTATAATATTTGTATTGCAACCACTATATATGTCACTAGGTCTGCCAAGACTTGCACAAAATGCAATTGTGCTGCAAAATACAGGGGTTGACAAGTCACTCACAACTCTAAATATACAAACAGTACAATGTACCCTTTGAATTTGATGTTGTTCATTCCCTTGTAATTTCTAAGTGTGACAGGACCTGCCTAATCTATTCCACATCGAAGGAAAGGACGAGATGGATGTACTCGAGCTGCAGAGAGAGACATCATATCAGTTGTTTTACTGATACTGCTCGTTGACAGTTACATGTAATACATTTCTTAAGTACCCTTCGAATAGGATAGTATCTCTAAAACAAAGAAACCAGAAGTTTTGTTTAATTATAACTTGCACCAATGGAAGGATTGTGTTAAGAACAGCAGTGATTACTCTATGGATAGTATTTTATCCTTGGTTGTTTTGTAGTTGATTAAAATGAAAGGCATGAAAACCAGCAGAAAATAAGAGAGTATTATTTAATTGCTTAGATATTCCATTTATAAAAGGATTCACCTTAAATATGAGTTATGTTAATTTGCCAGAGAAGTTTTAGGGAAGAAATGGATTGGTAATATTTTTCTATTCTCAATATATGGTGACCCCGACGTGATCCTAAAAGTAGAAGTATTTTAAGGTAAGCTGTAACTTTTTTAATTGTATTGCTGAAAACCAAAGACAAGGATACGTTATTACGAAAACGGAGCTATTGCGCTTCTTTTTTACCAAGTGTTATAATTCACTTGTTATTCTGTTGTCAGATAACTCAACCAAAAATTAAGAGCAAAGATTGCTACTTTAGAAATGTTGGACGGAGAGTTGTTTTCCTTAGACGAAGAAATTTCAGTGGCTATGCTACAAGCTGAAGATAAAACTGACACAGATTATGAGGAAGAGTATATGACTGTTCAGCAATACAAAGATAAACTAGATAGTAACAGAGTAGAAGTGGAATTGTTTCTACGCAAGTTAAATTCTAGTAATCAAGCTTCATCAATGCATTCATCGCCCACTTCGAGAAAGAAAATTAAGCTACACAAGATAGAACTGAAGAAATTAAAGGGTGATGTTAGAAATTGGTTAACTTTCTGGAGCCAGTTTAGGCGAATTAACGAAGACAAGGAGATATAGGCGGAAGATAATTTTCAGTATCTCATACAAGCAGCTTTAGAAGGAACTAGGGCAAGAGAAATTGTAAATAGTTTTTCCCCCACAGTAGAAAATTATCCAAAAGCGATATAATGTTTGAAGGAAAGATTTAGTCGTGAAGAATTGCTTGTTGAATTTTATGTAAGAGAATTGTTAAGGTTAGTGTTTGAGAATGCTAGAAAGAGTCAAACAAAGGTAGACACTGTTCATCTGTACAAGTTGGAGTCGTACTTAAGATCACTTGAATCTATCGGAATGACATCTGATAAATTTTCGGCAAAGTTATTTTCTTAGGTAGAGTACTGTATTTCCGAAGACTTGTTAAGAGTTTGGATAAGAAGTCCTTCAAAGGGTGATGATTATAAACATGAGAATAATGCACGTAGTAAGAAGTTAAAACAGTTCCTGTGTTTCCTAAAATGCGAAGTCGAAGGAGAAGAACGTATTTGTTTAGCAAAAACAGGATTTAAGCCACACAAAGGAGTTGACAGTTACGATACGAAGGTCTGGGACTTAAGAAGTGTAGCTACAGCAAGTGAACTGTTCTCTGGAGAAGTCTATGAGAAATAGAAATTGAATTGTGTGTTTTGTGAAAAGTCACACGAATCCAAAGAATGCTTTTAAGCGCAAAATATGTCACTCGAAAAGAAACACATTATAATAAAAGATTCAAGGCGAAGTTTTATTTGTTTTAAATCGGGACATCAAGCAAGGGAATGCAAGTTTAATGTGAAATGTTTACTTTGTGCTAAGAGACACTGGGCTATTGTATGTCCGGAATTATCGCAGAAACGAGAATGTAAGCAAAACTGTACAGAAATAAAAGAATTGGAAAATTATACAGGAAGTTCTACTCTCTCCAATCACTGTCGAAAAGGAAGTGTATTGCTTCAGACTTTGCAAGTGAAGCTTGAATAATGTAAGAAGACAAAGATTGTTACAGCAATTATCGACCGCAGCTCACAAAGATCATACATACTGGCAGACACTGCAAATGAAATGGGCTATTCTGCGATCAAATCTGAACATCTAGCACATGCTTTGTTTGGCGTGATAACATCTCAGGAATTAAAACATAAATGCTATAATATTTTGTTGAAGAATGTAACGGGAAATTACTCTTGTAACATTTAAGTGTTAGACCAAACTTTCATCTGTGGAAATATAAATAGAATTGATAGTTCCGGGCTGATGTTGCTGGTATGTTGTATATAGGCAAGATAGTAAATATGTCGTCTGGTTTAGTTGCTGTGCACACACATCTTGGATGGGTAATCATGGGTAGACTTGACAACGTTCTGAATAAGAGTAATTAGAATATTCTATCGACCTTGCTGACCCACGAACCTAGCATTGCAGATTTGTGGAAAGTAGAAGTGTTAGGAATTTCGGATCCACGAGAAGAATTAAAACAAAGTGAAGAAGAGGCAATTGTATTGGACCATTTCAAGAAAAATCTTAAAGTAAATTCCGAGGGATGGTATGAAGTGAAACTCTTGTGGAAGGAAAATTTGGATTATGATGTTGCAGAGAAAAGGTTAAGAAGTGTTACTGCAAGATTAATAAATACTTCCAAGTTTATGAGCTATGATACAGTATTACAGAGCTGGAAGCAGGAAGACATAATTAAAGAAGTACCAGAGGAAAATGTCAAAACCCTTAATTGCCACTATCTACTACACAGAGCAGTCTTCAAAGAAAGTGCAACTACACCAGTTAGACAAGTTTTCTATGCATAACGCAAGTCAAAAGGAACATTATCACTGAATGACTGTATAGCAAATTGACCAAATTTGTTAAAATCAATCCCTTCTCTTCTGCTATAATTCCGAGAGAAGAAAATTGGAGTTGTTGCAGATATCAAACAAGCAATTTTGCAACTTTCCATAAAAGAATCTGACAGAGATTATTTACATTTCCTATGGTGGGAAGATTATGATAAGAAGAAAATTAAATTTTCAGACATTATAGGGTTGTGTTTGAAGTGAAATGTAATCCTTTCTTCTTGGAGCAGTTATTTATCAACACCTTTCGAAATGCTACTCAACAACTCTGATAGTAGCACAAAAACTTAAGTTTTCATTTCATGTAGACAATTGTGTGACATCAGTTGTTAACACTGAAGAGTTAGAGAATTTCATAAAAGAATCAAAAAGGTTATTAGAATGTGATAAATTTGACCTAAGAAAATGGGAATATACCGGAATGATTGAAATTTTTAGGAAACCTACCTCATTTTTTGGCTTAAACTGGGATAAACCAGACAATGTATTGTATTGTGATAAATTTGGAACTGATATTCTATCAGAAAATCTAGCAAAAAGAGTATTAATGTCGGTCTCAGAACAAATTTTTGATCCTATTGGTTTCAGCTGCCTGTTCACTTAGTATCCCAAAATTTTGCTGCAAGAATATTGGAAAATGAATTCCAGTCGGGATGTAGAGATACCTGATGATATAAAAAAAACTATTTCTAAAATGGTTAGGTGAATTACCTGTACTGAGCGAAGTAAAAATTCCCAGATGCATAGCACTTCAAAATGCAGAATTAAATGAATTACATGTGTTTTGTGATTCTTCTGGAAAGGCTTATGCAGCCACAATGTTTCTAAGAGGACAAAAAGGAAATGAAGTAAATGTACAGTTACTTCAGAGCCATTCAAGAGTTGCACCTTTAAAAAATCTAACGATACCCTGACTTGATTAATTAGCATTCTGTACTGACTTCAGCCTTGCTAGTTCTATATGGAAAACAATAAATGTTGAAATAAGTCGTGAATTCTATTGGACAGACTCGATAACTGCAATGTGTTGGATTCAACATGGGGAATGCTTGGGAACCTTCGTTGGCAACAGGGTAAAGGAAATTCGTCTTTTGTTAAAACCTGAATCTTGGTACCACATTCCAGGTCATGAAAATCCAGCAGACCTACCTTCACATGGATGTTCCATTGAAAGGTTGTTGGATTCTAGATGGTGGGAAGGGCCTATTTGGCTGATAAAAGAATAAATTAATTGGCCTAAAGCGAACTGTTTAGTGAATGAGGAAGAAGTAAATCGAAAAAGGAAACTGGGTGCTATAACAACATTGGTTGATGTTTCCAAAGAAATAGCTTGGTATTGCAAGTACTTTTAAAGGTATTAAAAGATTGTGAGGATGGTTGCATGGATGTTAAGGTCATTAAAAATATCAGACAAAAATATTCTAGGGCAAGTGGTGACCTGAGTAAAAATAAGCCGGAGCAAGCTGAGAAGATAGTAACAAAAATAGTCCAGCGAGATTTATTCAATTTAAATAGGAAAGCTGATTTGAAATCTATTAAGGTATTCTCATAGTTAGGACAAAGTTAACAGAGGGCACAGATGAAAAAAAATTTCTATACCCAATTTTGCTTCCAAATAAACATAAATTGACTGAATTATTCATCAAAGAAGAACATATGTCGATGCGTCATGCAGTAATTTAAATGATAATGACAAATATTCGGAAAATGTTTTGGTTATTAAAAGGGAGGAGAACTGTGAAAAGAGTAATAACACACTGCATACCCTGCAGAAGACACGCAGCACAAGGAATTGCGAGAGCACCAGTACCACATCCGGAAGATCAGGTGAGAGAAGCTGGTGTTTTCGAAGTAACAGGAGTGGATCTGGCTGGACATTTAATGTTAAACAGAGATAAAAGGGTCTGGATGGTTTTTTTACCTGTGCAGTGTACCGAGCCATACATTTAGAGTTAGTTGAGTCTTTGTCTACAAAGGGTTTCCTGCTTACACTGAAAAGATATATAGTCCATAGAGGACGTCCCAAGATTATACAGGGTGGTCGTGAACTACATGTACAAACACAGGGAGGTGATTCCTTATGGAAAATAAAGTACGACATATGCAGGACACTTTGTACCTAAGTATAATATTGTGGGAGTAATGAGCAGCAGAATATCGAATTTGAAAATCGTATTTAATTTAAATATCTGAAACAGAATTATGTAAAACGACAGTAATCTGAACATTGATTTGAGTTATAATAGTTTTCGAACCCACATCAAATGCTAGTTGATATCTTCTGCCATTACTAAAAGAACAGGGGTGGCAAACCTCTAAGTGGACTAAACGTTTGTACCATCGGGATAGTGGAACATTTGACGATCTTTTATTGAGTGATGCGAGTTTTGTAATAAAAATGGTCCTCTTATTGCAACTGTCTAGGGCTCATAATTTTCGTGAAAAATGCACACGAAGTTTTGGCTGAAGCGATAAAGTACCAGGAGAGCATAGGCAATTCTGAGTACGTTGTGTTTGGATGTGCTCAATTGCTCTATCCAAAATGGGTTATAAAACATTACATACGAAAAATATCGTACAGTAACTTGTAAGGGAGATATCCATCCTTACAAAGCGATGTTTTAATGAACAAAAATTAAATCTAACAGACAATAAGAAAGGTATTGTGAATGATTACATTGATCGTAAATATCTGCACAGACACTATTATGGTGTACAACTTCAAGAAAAACGAGGGGGTGATACGGTCTTACCAATGTGTGTGTAACATGTAGGTATTTTGTATTGCTTTTCAAAGATGTAATACAAATGCATAATACAAGTCACCTTCACACAACGTGTTTATGTAAACTATTGAGAAGAAACACATGTGAGGGTGCACTTTATTGGCCGCCAGGTATGTAACCTGCATTGCAAGGCTGGTCACATGACACAGTTATGCGCACATTGTTCGCTTAGTACCGCTACCGTGGTGTGCCAGGGTGGCATTTCACAGTTGGTGCGCAACATGGAGAGACGTTACACATATGTAGAAATGGCAAATATGCATCTCATGTATAGTGCTCTTGGACGTAACGCGAAGGAAGGTCAGCATCTGTATGCACAGACATTTCCAAACAGACATTGTCCAGGACATGGAATGTTCTCGTCTGTGGACCGACGGTTACACGAGACTGGAACACTTATAGCGAACAGGTATGACACTGGCATGAGACGCAATGTTAGAACAGTCAACTTTGAGGAGGAAGTATTGTAGCACATCGCCGATTCACCATCAAGTAGCACACGTGGAATTACTCGCACAATGCATGCAAGCCACCAAAGTGTGTTGAGCGTTCTGCATGAACAACTACTACACCATTTCATCGCGAAAAGGTGCCAGCATTAAAACAAGTTGATTTTCAGTCACGAGTCGATTTCGCCCGCTGGTTTCTGCATCAATGCGCAGAAGAACCTGGATTTTCTCGCAACATTTTGTAGACCGATGAGGCTTCTTTTACGCGTGATGTCATTCACAACAGTCGAAACAGTAACGTATGGAACATCAACCCACGTGCGATGTTTGAACACCGCCATCAAGTGACATTTTCTGTTAATGTCGGGGCCGGCATTGTCGGCGACAACCTGATTGGCCATTATTTTTTGCCGGCGCGTTTGACTGGCCTCCTTTATCGACAGATTTTAGAGGACATGCTTCAAGTTCTGTTGGAGGATGTGGATTTACAATCATGCCAGTGTATGTGGTACCAACATGGCACTTCAGTTTGAAAGTTTGTCGTCACCTTACCTCCACATTTGGTGAGCGGTGGATAGGCAGAGGTAGACATGTGAAGTGGCCACCACGCTCCCCACACCTGACGCCACTTGATTTCTTTCTGTAGGATCACCTAAAGACATTAGTATACGAGAACCCGATCAACACAGTAGCTGAACTTCGTGCCCGGATTACTGATGCATGTATTACTATTCGCAACACACATGTTTCATCACATGATGCAATCAATTGTTCTTCGCTGTCAATTGTGTAGCGAAGTAGGTGGTCGCCACTTTGAACAGTTGCTGTAAGGAAATGTGGCATTTTCGCAAGGCACGTTCTTGTGCAGTTGCAATCTAAAAAAAAATAAAAACAAAACCAATAAAATTAACCACAATGTAGAATCATTAAGAGTTAATCAATGTTTTTTTCCCATTTGGAATACAAATATCAGAAGATCTGTAGAATCATAATTCTGCCCTATCGTGTAAACCGCATTCACATGTAGTAAATTATTTGTGGTTGTACGACCACCTTTGCAACGCGGGTTGCATACCTGGCAGCCAATAAAGTGTACTCCCATATGTGTTTCTTCTCAATAGTTCACATAAACATGTTCCGTGAAGGTGACTTGTATTATGCATTTGTATTACATCTTTGAAAAGCAATACAAAATACCTACATATATATAAGGAAGTGCCCCACTCACTGACTGACTGACTCATTCATTCATTCATCATCAACGCCCAGCCCAAACCACTGGACCTAGAAACGTGAAATTTATGCGAAGTTTTCCCTTGTGGCGTAGGCGCGCACTAAGAAAGCAAATTTTGAAATTCGGCTATTAAGGTGGTGAAACGGGGTGAAATGTATCTTTTGCAAATCTTTGATATTTCTCGAACCCGACGGGCTATCGTCGTCTTATTCACTTCGTTAGGTCGCAAATACAAATGTCTAGAAACAAATTTCAGGATTTTTCGAAATGTTTATACTAAGGAGGTGAAAAGCCGTTTAATTCGTTTACAGTAAATCCTCTCTTCCTCTTAAACCACCTGAGATATCGAAGTGATTTTTTCTTTAAAATGAAGCTTACGCAAATACCTAAAAAGAAATTTCAGGATTATTCAAAATTAGTTTTTGAAAGCCGGTAAAAAAATTAAACAGTTTTTGATTAATCAGTTGTATCACCTAAACCGTTAGAGATATCGAGGTGGCTTTTGTCTAATAATGAAACATAAGTAAATACCTAAAAAGTTATTTAACGATTTTGGAAATTCGTCCTTGAAAGACTATAAAAAATAAAGCGTGTTTAATAATAATCTTTCGTAACACCTGAAATAGTTTAAAATTTGTTTCCTTTTTATTTCTTGCTTATAGTTAAACCTCTTTGGACTATAGCCTGTAAGTAGTATGAAAATGTATTAGTTGGCACATCAGGATGCAGGCTGTGGAGCAGTGGAGCAGCTGATGATGCAATCAACATGGCGGTCGTCCGCCATCTTGTATGACGTCACGTCCGCCATCTTGGATTTCGTCACTGTCCGCCATCTTGGATGACGTCACTGTCCACCATTTTGTTTTTAGTCCGCCATGTTGTTTTTGGATTTTCCAAATTTGATTTTTCCAAATTTGGTTTTTGTTTTCAAATTTCGATTTTTCGAATTGCTGTTACGTCATCGTGACATCACGTCTGCTTCTCCTCTTTGCTGCTTGGGGCGCTACTATCGCGTCGTCTGCTTGTGGCGCTGCTGTTACGTCATCGCGTCGTCTGCTTGGGAGCGCTGCCATCTTGGTTCTCCTGTTTGCTACTTGGAGCGCTGCAGTCGCGTCGTCATGGACGCCACCATGTTTACTTCCTTGGTTACCTGCTAGAGCGCGCTAGTGTCGTGCTGTGTGTAAGGGCGAAGTTTCAAGTGTGTGTATGTGGGAAATTGGACCTTATGATTTTAATTGGAGCAGAGTAGAGTAAAAAATACTTTGCCGAAGATAAGCTTTGAACCTTCACCCTTCGGTACGCCGACCAAGCGCTCTGACCGCATGACCACAGATGCAGTTGTGTTAGACGAATGCTTAAATGTGGAAGAGATGTTTGTTTAAATTAAACTTGATGTTTTTAAAAGTTATAGTCATACGCCTATGATAAGTATTTAAAGTTATGAGTTTAAATAGACATACCTATGCTTAGTATGTCAAGATTATAGTCATATCCTCTATGCTAAGTATTTAAAGTTATGAGTTTAAATATACATACCTATGCTAAGTATGTCAAAGGGTCCAGGGTGTGGTGCCAAGATGGTGGCTGTGACGTATTGAAATGTTTTTCGAAATTATAGTCATACCCCATATGCTAGGTTTATTTTTGTATAGTCTCTCTCTCATACCAATGCTAAGTAGAGATTTTAAAAGTTTTATTAAAGTTTAATTTTTTAAGTCATACTTATGCTAAATGGAAATTTTAAAAAATTTTATTTAAGTTTAACTATGTCAAGTGGAATTTTAAAGTTTTTTAACGCTACGAGTGCATACATGAAATAGCAAAGTTTATAAGATGTATATGTAGTATTAATATTTTTTTAAATACTGCATACACATGCCTATGCCAACTAGTTTTTAAATAAAAGTAACGGGTTTTAATTAAAGTTAAAATTGAACTACTTGTCATGGATATGTCAAATTTTTCTCGTTTATAGTCATTGGTTGTGCTAAAGACATACCTATGCCAAATGGTTTTTAAATTATAGTTAAGGGTTAAATTTTTTTCTTGACTACTTGACATAGATATGTCTAACATTATTCGCTTATGGTCACGGGTTGTGCTAAAGACATACCTATGCCAACTGGTTTTTAATAAAAGTTATGGGTTTAAATCAAAAGTTATAATATTTTTTTCTTGACTACTTGGCACGGATATTTTTTCCGCTTATGATCATTGGTTGTGCTAAAGACATACCTATTCCAACTAGTTTTTAAATAAAAGTAATGGGTTTAAATATTTTTTTCTTGACTACTTGGCATGGATACGTCTAATTTATTTCGCTTATGGTCATTGGTTGTTCTTAAGACATACCTATGCCAACAGGTTTTTAAATAACAGTTACGGGTTTTAATTAAAATTACAAAATTTTTTCTTGAACTACTTGACATGTATGTCTTTTTTTTTTCATTTATAGTCATTGGTTGTGCTTAAGACATAGCTATGACAACTGGTTTTTAATAAAAGTCAAAGTACTCGGACGTATTTATGGTACAGAAGATCTTAAAACGAAGAGGAAACAAGCTGTTTATAAGTTGAATGGGTCATGGGCCTGAATTCAACAGCTGGATATCGATTTCTATTATAAAAAAGTAGTAAATTTTTTACTACCAGAAGGTTGCAAGAAAATGTACGAACATTTAGTGTATGTATGATATTGTACAGTATTTTTCAATATATTTTTTAAAAACATATAACTGGTTATTCTTATACAAGTACTGCCACCCAGCCGCCGCCAGCATGCTGGCTCTCTCGAGCTAATTTCAGAATGGTTGACTAAGTTCAGTGACCGGCGATGCAGCTATGTAACGGAATCGTGCGGCAACCCCTTCCGCGCTCGACCGAGCCGTATTCCTCCCCCCCCCCCACCTCCTTGACCAGAAGC
>PNEQ01112591.1:0-19259 GCA_003012365.1 Medauroidea extradentata
CCTGTTTATTTTTAGTTGTACATAGTGATAAAGTGCACTTCTAGGCCTTCATGCTTTCTTACATGTGGGCTGCACTCTCACAGATCTGACCTCGGCAGTGGATATCAGTGACATCTTTGCATAAACTGTACACTTTACATACATTTCACAGAAACCATCAAGGTTAATGGGAACTTAATAAAAGTTCATTAATTTTAAATTATAGCTCATTTAACTTATATTTTTTATTCAAAAGCGAGGCCCACTAGAATATGAGGCTGAACCGAATGTCCTTTTTCGCCCCCCCCCCCCCCAGGACTAATTGACTAAGCCTTTTTTTACATTGCGCCACCCGTAGCATAGTTGGTTAGGTGCTGGTTTACGGTGTGAGAGGCCCTGGGTTCGAATCCTTGTTCGGGCATGGATGTTGTGTTGTTCTTTCACCTTACTGGACCCTAAATGGCACTTAAGACCTCCTTAAGGGGCCTTAAAACCCTTTCACCATCTATTCTACATCACAGTGCAGAACAATGGCTTTTAATTTTTTTTTTAATGTTGGGAACAATTTTTTCTGCAATCCTGAATTCATTGTACATATCAGAATGAAATAAATTTCCGTTTAGATGCCATTGTGACCCATAGTTACCGTCCGATTCACAAGTGCCACACTGAAGTGTTTATGATGCATGTGCGTGCCTGGCTCGCGCGGTTAAGAGAGGAAAGATGAAGAAGGGAGGTCGGCCTGCTGAGTTGCATCTCCACGTGTGTGCCCTCGCTAGCAACATTTAACCACACGGAACACTGTATTAAACATTCCAAAAAAATAATCAACTTTTTTTGCCAATAAACATATTGAATATTAACAACAAAGCCTCAAGTAATAAAAATTTTGCACACATACACATGTTTAGTACTGAAAAATGGTCCATACATGTTTCAGCTTCATATTATAAATATATAATTTTAGTATTGGTGTAGTATATTTTAATTATTTGTGTAGTGAAAGTAAATACTTCAGGAAGTTAAATCTTCCAAAGCCGAAGCACCTGTGGTCGAAGCAGACAGCTGACTCTGTTTCAGAGTTTATTTCATGACCATATGACTACAGATGGTGGACTGTTTAACAGCCAGTTTTTTGTGTGCAGGAAAGTAGAATGTGGAATGTAATACTGCATTACTTCTTTTAGTGAATAATAGTCTTCTTTCTATCAGAAAGTTTTAGCCTTGTGTTCCAAGCAATGTTTATTACGTCGTCATCATTTTCACCCCAGCTACTTTCAGGTTCCATTATTGGTTTTTGCTTCTATTATTTATTCCTCCTTAAAGGACGTGGAAATTGTATCATCTTTGTTGACTGGTAACTATTCAGTTAGCTCAGTTGCTGGCAGTTTGTTCAAGGGGTTTTCATTATTAGCACACTGAATTATGTATTTGTACAATTACCTTGTACGTGTTGTCCATGTGCTTCGTCTCATCTTCAAACCCTAGGAAATCACTTCACAATCTGTCACCTCTTCAAGTGCTATGGTTGGCCATGTTTTCCAACAAGCATTGCTTAGTGTCTCATTTTTCATAGCACTCAAATACATGCAAGCCATTTTTCAAATTGTTATTATTTCATTTGAAATTCAGTGATTTTGCCATCAGAGTTTATCAACTGACTCATAAAGTCTCGTCTGTAAAACATTTTTATATTTTTAATGGTGCCTAAACCATTGGTTGATTTCAAGCTAATAATATCTGGCAGAGGAAATGTACCAAGCCGTTACCGTTCGTCAGTTCTTGTGCAAGCGGGTGTGCTCGGCAGGTATGCAAATACAACAGCAACACAACCATGATATTGTCTGGCAGTCTCTTTGCCCGAAAGTTTTCTTTTTCACTGGAAACAATAATATTACTAAACCATACATGAAAAATTTCGACAACCATCCATGCATTACCTTTTGCTCAGTAATTTACTGTACGTGCAAATATGTTACGTTTTTGAAACATCTTGGTTGCGTGTAGTTTCCTATCAGAATGAGTTTTGTTAAGTGTGTAACTGTAGCATTTGTGCATACGAAAACTGAAACATGTTAACATAGTGAGTGAGATACCTTTCTCTATGTATGAAAGTGCAATGTTCTTCAAGATAGTACAGGCCAAAATAAAAAAAAAGCCCAAAAATTGAATTAAAATTGCAATTTAACAGGAAATAACTAATTACATTAATTGATAGGTTAGATAGGTTACATGTTGGAATGTGCTCTTCATGATGATACCCAAAAAGTACATAGCTGTGTTGGTCAGGTTAAAACTAACTTAAAACATGACAACGCAACTCGGCCGTCGCAGTGTTGTTTCACAGTCACTTGCCTGCTGCAGCTTCTCGCGGCTTGGCGGCAGTGTGACTGCCTGTTCATCGCTCGCACCCATTTAACCAAATAAGATCAGTGAATTGGGTACGCGACTTGCGTACATTCCACAACACATTACGTTTCTTTTATTTAGGGTGTACGTGTTCGCTTTCGTACCATTGCTGCGTTTTCAAACTGCATTGTGTGAAGTAAGTAACAAACTTTATTTACATCGGAGTGTATATATAAATGATGTCACCTCGTCTGCATTGAGTCTACCCCCACTCCCCTCCCCTGTTGCATGGAACTTAAGTTTGCAAGTCCATGTCGCTGCTATTGTGCTAGAACTAAATTTAGCGTGGCTGTTGATGACCTCACAGTGTACTACTTGTGAAAATAATGTGACTGCAAAATGCAGTATCGTGTACGGTGCTCTTTATCAATCACTGCACTATCAATTTATAAGCAGGTTCTCTTTACTTGGCCAAAATAGTGGCGTAAGGGCTAGACAAAGAAAATGTTACCTGGACTTTCCATCAGCCGAGCTTGTCAGGAAGAAACCAAATATGACAGAATAATTGTTATTATAAAGTTGCAAGTGGTGTAGTTTGTACTCTTAGAGGATATTGTTTGAATTGTTCAGAGACATTTAGGAAGGTGCACATATTTATCTGATCATCATTTTAGGTTGGTTTACACACTAAAAAAATAGTGTGCGTCGTCTTTTAGTATGATAATGGACTCCAGAGCTTAGTGTCAGAAATATGCTTTTCTTCTATAACAAAATTTTCTACTGTTACCATTAATCGCTGGTAATTACTGTCAACAGTGATGAATAATCTTGGATATATCTCTCCTTCACAAAGCAAGGAAGATGGCTTGCCTCCTCTCTCTGTCCAAACATTTCCTGGAGTGCCGAGTGGTTGCACGGTCGGCGGAAGAGTCTGCCGCATGGGCGGATGGTCTCGTACTGTTTTGGGTAGTGAGATTCAATATTCCTTTTGCTGCTCATCTCGTAAAAATCATATCAAAAATCAGTGTTCGAAACGCTAAATAGTAATTAACAATTGTCATAATCTGAAGTAGTAATCCAGGGTTGTAGTAAAAATTCATGATAAAAAGTTGTAAATGAAAGTAGTAATTAAACATTGTTATATAAATCATTGTCAGTAAACAAAGAAAAAAATACACCTTGATGTTGAAAGCCCAATAACTGTGAATGACTACTGAAATATGGAATATTGTTGCATGTAAACGGGTGTTTTATTTTGAGAGAAACGCACATGCTTGTTATTGGTAGAGGGTTAAATTTTCTAGCTGGAAGAATGTGTAAGAGGCGACCAAGGGGCCAAAGGATTGATGGTAACTGGAAGGAGAGGTCACGTCGCTACAACAGGTAACAGAAGCCTCACACTGTCACGAAACTCACTGCAAGCCTACTTCATGTGATGTTGCCTAACTTTCCCTTTTGATAAAATTACAATTCTTCATGGAACACTTTTGCGATATTTTGTTGGTTCCTCGAAATGACCTTAATATAACCGTGTTCTTGCTGTTACCTGTTTGATATTACAGGATTTTACTGTGTGTGTATGTATATATAGACACACACACACACACACACACTCACTCTCTCTCTCTATTTTTTTTTTAAATAATAACAAAACCTTATAGAGCCGACACATTTTACACTTGTATGTGACCCTGAACATGTATGAAATGACTACCTTTAAGCTTGTTTTGGATAGGATATGTGTACTCCTTGTTTCTTGAGCTAGTTTTGTGAGTGGTCTCTTTGTGTTTACAGCAAAGAAGAGGTGTCTGCAGAGGCTGCGAGGGCATTGTATGGCTCGAGCAAAGGAGTAGATGACCTTGGGCCAGATGCTGCACCACCTCTGCCTTCATTCCCAGAGGTGGCACGCTACATTGCAGAGCGTGGCCGCTCACGCCTGCAGAACCCTGCCACCCGCCATGTCATTGGCAACTGCGTGTTGCCCTTCGCTCCGCGCACCCATGCGGCAGTGAGTACTTGCCCAAGTTTCCATGGGAAAAAAAAAATAATTTTTTCAATACCGTGAAACTGAAATTATATTTAAAAATAATTTCATGCCATTTTCACCATAAGGCAAGTAGAACAAAAATCTTGCATTGTTTTAAAATTTTTGTAGTATTCAGAAAATATATTAAGTTTGCATGTTAAATTTAAAAATTAATAGCAGTAACTAATGTTTTATATTGTCTTCTTTCATTGGGCTTGTTAAGTCCTTTCTGGGGACCCTTAAGAAAATAAAATAAATTAAAAGTAGCCATACTGCGAGCAGTTGCAATTACTGTATATATTTTTGTCCGCACGTAGAAACACCATATGAAGAGGTTTTGTTGCACTGACATCAGTTGATAGGACACAGCTGGTAAAGAAAATCAGCAGGAAAGCTTTATATACAGTACATATAAAAATATACGCTGAAATAAACTTGAAGCACTTAACTGCCAGGTATTGCAGCGTGATTGGTGAATTAGTCTGCCCGTATGATGCATTCATGTCAGTGGATGACGCATGCTGTTCTCTCACAGTGCGCTATTTTGTTCCATTCCCCCTCTCCTCGCCATCCCCCTCGAAGCCGTTGAGGGGCTGCGGTGGTCGAGAGGTCAGACCTCTCATCTCCCACCAAGGCGACCCGGGTTCATTTCCCGGCGAGATTGGTCCCCGGATTTTTGCATGTTTGTGAATTGTGCCAGACAATGCCGTTGATCGGCTGGTTTTCTAGGGGATCTCCCGTTTCCCCCACCTGTTCGTTCCGGCGCTGCTCCATATTCACCTCATTTCACCCCTTACCAGTGCTAAAGACCTGAATGTTAAGCACTGAACAAAATATTTCACTCACTCACTCACTAGAACCCGTTGACACTATCCGTGACATTTCCGCTGCCTGTGCGACCAATTGCTTAGACAGAGAGAGCATAAAAGCTATTGTCCTTGCCGTTTGGAGTTAGATGCCATGTTTGAGACAACGTATCACTTTTGACAAGTATTACATTACGGTAGTTTGTAGTTACCTTATTTTTACACGTTGTAAATTCTGCATCAGTGAGATCATGAATTTTCCTGCTAGGCCCAGGTGAAGAGCCAGTGTGTGCATCAATGGCTACACAAACTTTAGTTCCAGTCCAGTAGCAGTGACACGATGGACTTGCAAACTTTAGCTACAAGTGAGTAACGTAACCGTTGCTTTTGACCTTGAGCAAGTTCATTGGCATTACCTGCCGATTGTTCAATACAAAGTGTGTCTCACTACTACACTGGCTAGCTGGCTAGTTGACTTGGCGTGTGTGTAGATTAGCATAACTCACTGATGCAGTGTTGTCAAGTCTCCTGTGCCAGCACACATGTAAGATGCTTTTGGTATGGTTAATTTTGAAAAAGAAAAAAAGAATTGTGGGCATGGTACGTGGATGTTAGCAGTTTGTATTTTCGTTTAATTTAATTTAATTCCAAAGGTAAGTTGTACTTATATAGGACTCTGTAAAAATGTTTGCCAACTGATGTTTAATATTTGTGTGTTATGTTAGTGTACATCTGTTTGTGTTTGTATGTGTGTACACATGTACTGGTTATCACTTTATTTGGAAGTTGTATGCCTATTAAATGAAATCAAATTTCACTAAATAGACCTCATGAGCTGCATTTACTCTCATCAAACTTGTAATAGAAAAATTAGACAAAGGTAAACAATTGGTGGGAACATTCCGTGACCTGTCAAAAGCTTTTGTCTCTGTGAACACAAATAAAGTTTTATGGGCAAATAGGGCCTGAAAAAGTTGGTTTTATTTAACATTACAGACAGTTGGAAGGAATTATATTTTATAATAATGTAAAAATAAGTGTGAAACACCTAAACAAGCGCTTGTAGGTTGTAAGCAGTAAATACGCAATGCCAGTATTACCACCAGCCAAGGCAGTGGCTGTGTGCTTAGCTTGTCCGCTGCGACGTGCCGAGCTTGCGGCCTGCCAGATTGCGTCAAGTGGAGCCAAGCCAGCTTGCACATAGATCCTTTGTCTCACTCACCCAGTCTGTTGAGTGAGCATCTAGGCATGCACAGTGGAGCATGTGGTGACGTGGAGAACCAGAATGCACCACAATACGAGTGCTCTAAATACCGACAACTGCAGATAGAGTGCAGTACGTGCTGCTGCCACTGCGGAAGATAGGCATGCCATGTAGCAGCTTGCCCGCCACTCAGCCAGCCTTGAAGCTTCTGTCGTCACTGCTGACAACATGTCAAACAGTGCTGAGCACTGTTTATACTTTTGGGGCATACTTTAATTCTCAAGATGTCGACCAAATATTTAAATTATATTTTATTACATTTTTGAACAAACAGCAATTAAATTGGAACTATATTTTGAAAGAAAGAGAAAAATAATAATAATAATTTTTCCCTTGAGAGAGTGTTGAAAATTTGTGGTGCAGATCTTACGCTGGTAAATACAGTAACTTTTCAACAGCTATCAAGTCGGGATGGTTGGTGATAAGTATGGAGAGCAAGTTTGAGAAATTTACCCACTGCTTGGGGATCTCCAGAAAGAGTATGAAGCTCTATTTTTGGGAGTTCAACATGGGCCTTAGTGTTAGGAGAGGTAGCATAAGCCATGGCTTGTGATTATTTAACCAATGACTTTGAAAGTCTCACGGTGTAACAGTACATTTGGTGGAACTCCTTCAGGCGTGCTGCATGAGTGTCCGCATCAAAGTCAGGTGTGCCATCGCAAGCAATTCCGACAGTGAAGTAATCAGCTTCAAAATTTGATTTTATGGCAGAGAGCCTGCACACAGTACTGCGAAACAGATTGCGCTGCGTGGAATCCTTAACAATTGGGTAATTAACTGTATTTTAATTCTATATTTATTTAATAGTACGTTCAATTTATTAAATAGCAGTACCACACTTTCTTTACTTGTATCCATGTAATGTAACGCGGCAAGGGCATGAATATGATTATACTTACATCGCCTTTAACCAAATATCCTCGTCACTGCACCAAAAATGTAATGGGTCTAGGTGTCTCGATGACCTACTTCAAATCCGGGTTACGGCACTAGAAATGTGACGCAGCAAGGGCGTGAAAATGATGATACTTACGTCGCCGTTAACCACATATCCTGGTCATGGCACCAAAAATGTAATCTGTCTAGGCGTCTCAATGACCTGCTTCAAATCCTGGTCATGGTACCATAAATGTAACGCGCGAGCGCTTGGATGATGATAGCGTACATCGCCGTCAACCACATATCCTGGTCACGGCATGAAGCTACTCAGTTGCTAGTGGCCAGTTGTGATTGTATAGTGGTCCATAAGAATATATTAGCAGTAGGCTACTCAACAAATTTAAAGCTTGTTGGCGTGACTTTTTTTATTAATTAACTTTAAAAATTCAGCTTTACATACTGAAACAGTTTAGATTGCAATCATGATTGTCTTAAACCATTGTCAAAGCCTGATGCTCTCGGGAGAGAACAACTCAACCCGAAAAACTTAAAATGATTTCAAACAAGGTTCCAAAAGACCAAAACACGCCACGACATCTCAAAAATACCATCTTTGAAAACGCATGAGCCCTCCACTCGGTGACCAAAAGCATTAAAAG
Source organism: Medauroidea extradentata (assembly GCA_003012365.1). Lineage (NCBI taxonomy): Eukaryota > Metazoa > Arthropoda > Insecta > Phasmatodea > Phasmatidae > Medauroidea > Medauroidea extradentata. Next base: position 7,963 of record PNEQ01112591.1, read on the forward strand.
TTTTACGTTTAACAATTAAGTACTCATGGCTGCTCCGCCACCTCGCTCCCACACAGCCCACGCACCATTCAACACACCCATCTTCGTCCGCGATTAGACAACAAGTAAACATGGCCGACCCAGTGCTTCTAGCGGCCACCCAGCGCACCAAGGTAAAAACGTAACGGAAAACTAAAACTAAATTAAATATAAAGTCAAATTACAAACTTTATACTTTAAACAACCTGTAAAGTGAAAACATGGCTTTGAAAACCATAATTACATTTTAATTTACAACGTAAACTAAAATGATTTTAAACTACATGTCCTTCCATTGGTTCAGGCCGGCCCGCGCAAACATATCACCATCTCTCTCGCACACTCAACGAGCGGTGGCGCACGTGCACTCCAAGAAATGTAAAAGTAGTAGAAAAACGGTTAAAAATCTAAATGTAGGTATTCCAGGAACTGGGTAGGCTCACCTGTGCCATCAAACTACACTTGCCAACAATATGCCCAGCCTGGAGTTATAGTACAATAATAATTAACCTGCAAATGATAATATTAAATTTAAAATACAAAGTTTCTTCAGCCTAAACAAACCAAAATAAATATAAAAGTGAACAATTTCAATACTGATACAAATAAAATGCCAAACAATACCTTATAAAGCTCCTGTCAACAATAGCTGAAAATAATTAAATAGATAATAGCAAATTCAATAAATCAAACATAAGGAAATAAATAAAATAAAAACAAGACATGAAATAATAAAGGCCTAAAAAAAATACAAATAAAAAAGAGTGTTTATTTGAGCTCAGTAAAAATTAATGCTACCATGTTGGTGTCCCTGAGACATGATTTGACTTGTTATTGCATGTCTGTTTACTCTAACGGAAATTGTGTTAAATCCAGTTTTTTTAATGTAGTAACAATGTGTATGGCATGAACTCCAATGAGTTATAAATGTGTACAGTAGCTCCTTCGTCAGCAATACAACTGAATTTATGCCAAATGCAATATTTATTACAACGCAGTGTGACAATACAAGACGGACTCTGCATGGTTTGTTCAAGACAAGGCCTAAAATGATCTGCTGATAGATACAAAAGTATTGTTTAAGTATTCAGTGGTTATTTCAATGTATTGTGTACAGTATGGCACTGTTGACATAAAATATGTAAGTACTTTTAATTTAAAAGTTGCGACCAAATCTCAACATCTATTCATTTCACTTTTTGCCCTGTTTTGCTTTGTGGCCGCTCCGCTTGTTGAAACGACTTAGCCAATAGGCGAGCTCAAGGCATCCATGATTGGCCGATAATTTGAGGGGTGGGCGGGGTCTTGCAAAATTTGATAATGGATAGTAGCACAGCAGGCTGTGACTATCAAAGTCTCTCACTAGAAACGTAAAAATAATTGGTAGGTAAAAGTATTTTTACTAGAAATATTAATCTTTTGTGTTATTTTCCCGACTTGCGCAGTCAGAATGCTCCATCACTTGTCTGTAAGAGCTAGGTTTGCTTGAATACAATCATGCTATTAGCTCGGTAGGTTCACTTTTTGGACCGGCACAAATTTTATTCAGTTGACATCTTAAACAAAACTGTATTATTCTTGACTGTATCTGAAACAATAAAATTAATTTGTTGTATGTTATCACTCTACTCAGTGCACATTGTGGCAATCACACCAAGATTCTTCTGAACATGCATATGAACTTAATACAGTGACATATCTAGATAAAGACACTTCTGCAACATTCCCGGACAACCCTCCACCAAATCCCATAGTCCGGGTAGGGGTGGGGGGAACGTCGATGAAAACGGATGATGACACATTCACAAAGATGACACATTCACGAAGATTGTTCAGTTACGAAACACAGCAGCAATGCTCACAAGGTCCAGAAGTACATGTTTCGTGACGCCAGCCCAAATCAAGAAGCGGGAATGTGCATAGTCTCTGCCAACACATCACCAAGCACTGCCATCGGTGAAGCCGGAGTGGTCGCCGCCAAAGGGTAAGGAGAGGGTAAGGAACGCCCCAACATGCCCCAACATGGAGTACTCCGAACGAAGACATGGAAAAAAAATAAAACATTTACTTCTGGCAATTACGAAACACACTAGCTGAAAAAGAACAAGATTACATTGGAAATTAAAAATATCTGTACACAATATGATAAACATACAATATTTATCACACCAAGTACATACATACTTTAAATGATTCAAGGAAAAAAAAACATAAATATGAATACATTCAAAATACAAAAATGTTTACCAAACTGATGCACCAACATCTCACTATTCAAAAAAACTTGTGTAATATGGCACACTAAATGAATTAAAATTCATATAAATGAGCGAACACACCGTAACAATAAATTTTCAGGTACCAAAATTCATATACCTTATTTGTCGGCATATAGGACGACCCCGCATATAAAACGATTCATGGTTTTGAAGGTACAAAATCTTGAAAAAAAAAAGTAAATTACTAATTTTGAACTTCCCGACAGAAAAGTATTTTTTTCCTTTGTCAGAAACATTAAAAATTTAGTTTAAATATTTTCAATGCATTTATTATCGGCATATAAACATCATAGAGGACACATAAACTAATAACATTGGCTAGTACTGATTTCCGCGCGCCCAAGAGCCAAGGAAACGCACGGCGGCGGCCCGCGATATCTCCGTTTGCTGGCAGTTGCGCGCGACTTGGCAACGCCGGACACAGGCACGCCGCGCACTGCATGACAATGCCGGGCAACGACAGCTGCTTGCAAGGTCATTGCGTTCCTGTGCGCTGTTGTCTGCCAGCCTAGCACTAGACATGACAACGCCGGGCAATGACAGCTGCTTGCAAGGTCATTGCGTTCCTGTGCGCTGTTGTCTGCCAGCCTAGCACTAGATGGTAGACACGTGAATGTGTGGTACGGTACCTAGATCCTCGTTTTTTCCGCCCGAGAGTCTTGTGCTTGCGAGACAAAGAATGAAAGCATGCGGACCTAGATCCTTGTTTTCTCCGCCCGAGAGTTGTAGGCTGGCGAGACAAAGTATCTCGGCACGAGCTCGCATCGATCGCCGCTTCGCTGTGAGGAAGTGTCCTTTATTATGAATGACGCACATCAAAATTTCGTACCGTAAATTTTATTAAAATAAACGGGACACTCGTTTTCATGTGTGACGAAAAATGCAATTCCTTGAAACATCATACAACTCCACAGCTTACAGCTTAGCTTTCAAACGATTTTTGGCTACCAAAAATTTTTGCACCCTCATATAAGACGAGTAGCAATTTTGGAGGGTCAAAAATATGTAAAAATTGTCGTCTTATCTGCCGGCAAATACGGTAAATACAATAAACTAATAATCAAATAAACGTATAGGCATGCCTATCATAAACAAATAGCCATACAGAACAAACACAAACATGCAACAAATAATTTCACATAACACAAACATGAATCCACACACAATTGGGCCCGCACGAAACACACACTACACAAAGACCAAATACTACACACAAAAGGTACAAATATTAAGGTTGCACTAAAGGTGAGACTCCGATGGCTAGCTGAAGTTGTGATTCTTCAGGGCCTCGCAAAACACCCTACACAGACATCAAAACCAAGTACACAAAGATCATTATTTCAATCGTCCAGAATGGGGGCATGCTTCAAATGGGAAACATGGGCCTTTCTAACTACTCGGTCCGAGTTGGGATTCGCCAACAAAACAGTGTTCGGACCCAACAGTCTCACAATACGGAAGAGGCCCGCAAATGGCAGGGGCAATTTACTACTAATCTGGTTTATCCGGGAAGGTAACTGTAAACACTTAGAAAACGCCATTTTGTCGACTTCATAGTCCGTAGAAATTTGCTGCGCGTTGACACAAGTCTGAAGGCGACTCCGGGCATTGGCCTAGTTCCCCATCACATCACGGCTGAGTAGCTTGCGCTGGACATCAGTCAGGGGCAAAGATGGTGATGTAACGCCCCAAATATTTAGCAATAATAACACAGATTGGCAGCAGGCTCGCCCTATAGCAAACTTACCGCCATAATGCGCTGAAAGGAACTGCTTCCCTCAGGGCTGCCACACTTGTAGAAAATTTCAAAGTCAGGGGTGCCAATATCGCACATGAAGGCGTTACTGTTGCTAGTAGCGCAGGAAATTTAAATTGTCACAACACGCGAAATCATAGTCACTAGAAATGATAGCTTATGTACAGTAATTACACTTCTGAACAGATTTTTAAAAATAATTTTTCATGGCAATTTCCTCAATTTGTGGGTGGAGCAGTTAGTAGAGAGACGGCATGCGGGTGACCTAACTCACCGTACACACGCTCGCCAAGCGTTCGACTAGACTTTTTAAAAAAATTTTTCTACATGTTTTTTTTCTTTCACGGCTGTGGTTTACCTGTTGACAGTAAATGCATTTTGTTATTGTTTTGAGCTAACAGATTTTTTTAAAAATTACCTTTAATTCCAACAAATCATACCAGAGGATTTGACTTTTTTCTGTGTAAAAAAAATATGAAGTCTGATTTAACGGAACATCAATTTAAACATTTTCGGGTCCCGTGGCATTTCCTTAAATTGGGGTTCTACTGAAACTGTAAACAAATTATGTATGTACTATATAAATTGTTACCTATTTGAGTAACTAAACCGTGAGTATTGTATTTGCTGAACACTGGATAATTACAATTTTCTTGTGCCCGTGCGGTCTTGCACTCGGAGCCTTGAAATACGACTTTCACGGGGCTTAATTTCTGGTTTTGCCGTGATTAGGGTGCGCCACGAGGCAACCACTGAATCCAACAGGGTGTATTCCATTTTACACCCATAATTTATAGGGTATCTCATATTCCCTTAAGGGCAAACCTGAGGCACTAGGTTGAGATAAGCAGGATGGATGCAGACACTGGCTCTCTGGGTTAGGTAGCAGTGGTGCATGGTATTGCTGGACAAGGCTGGAGTGCCTAGGAGAGTCTGTTGTGGAAGCTGTGGCCTAGACGACTGTCCACAGGGGTGAAGTGTCCTTATAAAACCTAGAAGGGGTGGAAGTTCCGATAGTGGTTGGTGATGTGGCTGTCTGCTGCAGACACACATTTCTTGATGAAAAACCGTACTACTTTTAGCGCACACAAAACTTCCTCGCAGGCATCGTGGACTATTCCAGTGTTGCTATAAAAATATAAATAAAAGCACACAATATAATTAATCAAATTATTTGTACAAAACATGAGTGTATATTAACAAAAATACAAGTTATTCATCTATTCAAAGTCTTTTATAAGCAAATTGCATGGTAAACATTTGTTTGCATGGCCGTTCCTGTTCATAGAGTTATTTGTACAGCAATATTTACATTTCTCACAAAACTGGAATACATTTGTCTAGTGAAGGTATGTATACTAATTACATTTACAGGCAAGTATCACTAGTTGAAAGTTGCGGTAACACTGGTGTAACATTAACAGGCAAGTCCCTTATAGCCGTAGGTCGGTAGGCCTAACCTAAAAGTGCAAAAAATTTTGCGATGAGCGTAAAGAAATGTTATTAGCATTACAGGGTATGTTACTTTCAAGTGTTTACTCATTCTGTGATATCTATGGTTATTTTCAACTATGAGTACGAATAAATATAGCTTGGCTGACCAGGATTTTTTGTTTGTGTGCTTAACATCATCCTTAAATCATAGGGGACATGTACTAAACACTACTGCCAGATACAGGGCGCTATACTTTCCATGAAATGGCAGAGGCTTCTCATAGCCGGTCTTTTATATTGCACAATTAAAATGTATTTTCAAATGATAAAACTGCTAGTTTGCCTCTTAAAAAAACAGCCTCAGTTCCTAACATTTATGAGATTCGTACCAATAAAAACCTTGTCTCTGTTTTTTATAAAGGTGCTTATTAAAAGTGATTCAAATGTTGTTAAAAAAGATTGCGGCTTATGGCCTCTGTGGTTTATACTGATCTCTTTCTTTCCATACCATTGCTCAATAAAATAAAAAAAGGGAAAAAATATAATTATGGTGGTATTTTTTAAACATACTAAGGGTGTTAAAAAAAAAGTGACAACAAAACTGTGTGGGAGCCTAACCTGCTTGGTTACATCTACTTACCCAAACCTTCACTATCAGGGCATTCACTAACTAAACTTAATCTGTAAAGTTAAATCAATAAACATAAATAAAAATTGAAGAAAATTGATCTCCTTTTTTCTTACATGTAACACACAAAAATAAAAAAAGAAAAATCTAAAAAAATACTATGTATAAATTACCAAAATACAAAAAATGCTAATTCTGGTAATGAAATGCTGTAACATTTTGTGAAGCAAAACCTGTTTTTTTGTGATAAGATAAATTTTAGGGAGATTGGCGGGGAAGGAGGGATGCCAACAATATTCCGCAGTATCACCCTTCGAGACACTCTGTCCTCTCAAGGCAGGGTAGTTTGGTCGGGTGCCAATGTGAACTGTATCGTCTGGGGTGTGATGCTGAAGATGTTTGTTTCTTTGTCATGAGCCCTGATATTTGAAAGCAACTAAACAAGACACATCAATCTGTTGCATAGGCTTTATTTTCTTTCTACATTGCCTGCCGGATTCAAATTAACTTCCGTCAGCCTTCAATTTGGTTGCAGAAGGACACACAGTCTTGGCTCAAGGCCACGGTGTATGTTGAAAATGAGGTTATGTGGGATACTTGTATGGCATATGAAGATGCAGCTCCTGCTGGAGCAAGGACCGATGGCGACTGAGATGGACCACGGTTTGCATGGGAGCTGGACATGGATAATTTTTAGAAAATCCTATTCCCAACTATGCAATGTACGGTCGAACTCATCCCCGCGGTACGCTATGGTGTGTGTGATGGTTGCGGTAATGACGATGATAGTGGTAATCATGATGGATGCAATCCCACACCTGAAATGTGATACAATGTAGATGTGTCATCTTTACAAGGAAGGTTATGAATGAATACATGTAATGCTGATATCCCCTAAACACTGTAACCTCTGAACCGACACATGCAAATAATACATTTACATAGATAATGACACTAAATACAACAAACATTTGATGACACTAAATAAACTTCACTAATTCACCAGTGCACACCAACCACACATTACCTTTACATGTTGCGCACATGGTTTAAATTCAAAGTCCTTCTTGAAGCAATTATGATTAATAAATTTAAGCAGAATGGCTTTTGCAGCGGTAGTCTGGTAATACGTGTACAAAATTAATGTGATTTTGGTATGCTGAAGTTTAACAATGGTATCCTAATTCGGTGATTCTAAACTGGAGTGTACAACGACAGTGTCTTAACTCTCCAGACAACTAACACGACTGCCATGAGGAACATGGCTGCAGATGACACATGACTGATATGGGACTGTCACTTCTGCCACCACAATTAAGACAGTTCTCCAAGGTTCTAGACCTTATATTTATATTAATTTTTTAAATGTATTAAACTGGTACATAGTTAATAATGCACCACAAAAGGCATTACTTATTGATTTGAGCACTTAATCCTCTGAAAAAGGGTTAAATATGAATTATAATTCAAAGGGTATGGTCCTGCCCTCAGACTGTTTCGGGACGGCAGTTTGAATGTTTTTTGTGACTACTTCGATGAGCAATAAACATAATCAATAACCCTGCGGAGAAAATACACACGTACACTGCAGTGCCTTACATGAACAACATTGGATTTTCCAGTTTCTGGTCATGTACTTGGGTACAATATGTTTTAATTATATTTAGTCAGTTACGGTTATTGGGACTGTAAATCTGATTTTCACGCTGAAAATTGTTGGTGCTATGAAGCTTTTGTGTTGTCACTGCCATTACAATTACACTGATAGTTTAACTAACTTTTTATACATGTATTTAACAAGTATCAGATTACTTATATCGTAGTAGTTTGTAAGAGTAGTTTATGTTTCTGTAGCGAGAACAAATATTTCATAAATATAAATTTTTTTGCGTTATAGCAATTCCGTTAAATAGCTTAGCATACAGGGATTGGATGGTCACTGTTAAATAGTAACTTTGTTACAGTTACAGCTACATCACTGTAAATGTATTCTAGTTGTTAAATGTCAGTCCTGGACCAACATGTACAGGGATGTTGTAAGTGGACAGAGCTCTCCTAGCCCATTGCAGTTACTTCCTCAAATATTCTGCTGCTTCATTATCAGTTATGCTGCACTGTTGCTTAATTTGAAGCATTAAGCTGGTTCAGAATTTACTTCTCTTAAAAGTGTTCGTCCAGAAATAAAACTTTGAATTCCAAAAATGTTTCTCGATTTTTTAAAATGTCATTTACATAATGAGGTACAAACTTTTAACTGTCACGGTGAACAAAGTTTACTGGAAAATGTCAGTATCAAAATGCAGCACGAGTTCACAGGGATTTTAAGTTTGGAAGAAATATCTGCACGCAGTGTAACTTCATACGCGGCATTACATTTTAAGAGAGAAATTAGCACCTGGCGGCCCATGTATACGAGCAGAAAACACATTTGTGGAGGGTTCAAATAATGCCCGAAAAAACATTTGATAGAATGAATGGCTGCGATGCTGATGGTACAGGTTAAATGGCCACTTGCGATACTACTTCATCACAAAATCGGTCTACAGCCCGGAGACATGACCGTTTGTATCTATGTGTTTAATGCTAATCTTTTCAAAAAGAAACTGATTTATTATAATTCCAAATTACAGCAGTTACAACGACGCCATCTTGTCAACAACAACAAACTCCAGCGCTCCTGCTGGCCAGTACCACAACATAATACTGGGCAATAATGTCATATGTACCTCTATGCACAGTCACAACATTCTGCCCGTCTTGAACTACATCAGTTCAATGTTAGTACGCGTTGCAAGGCAAGGGACACAACTTCACTATTGGCCGCTTTAATAATCCATTACGTGTCAGAACAGTAGCCACCCTGGATACTCCGTCAGACCCGGAATGCAGCTCCACCACACGACCAAGACGCCACTGAAGCGGAGGAAGGTTGTTCTCTTTTAAAAGCACCAACATTTCCAGCTGAAGAGGGTTGGTACCCTCATTCAACTTGCGACGCTGCTGCAACGTATGGAGATAATTTCGGAGCCATCTTTTCCATACATCTTGTCTTATATGTTTCAAAAGTTGCCAACGATTCAAAGTGTTGAGGGAGAGGTGGCCAAGATCCTGCTCTGGCAATGCAGTCAACGGTTCACCAGTCAAAAAATGTCCCGAAGTCAAAGCGGACAAGTCGTTAGGGTCAGTACTCATTGGACACAATGGGCGTGAGTTGAGAATCCCTTGAATTTCAACCACCACAGTCTACAACTCCTCAAAAGTAAGAATCTGAGCACCAATTACTTTGTGTAAGTGAATTTTCAAAGCTTTCACTCCAGCTTCCCACAAACCACCAAAGTTAGGCGATGCTGGAGGGATGAAATGCCAAGTTATCCCCAATGTTGACAAAGCGTTACCAACGGTTTCCTTGTAGGTTGATGAGGAAAGAAATCTATTAAGTTCATCCAACCGACCTTGAGTACCTACAAAATTGGTGCCAATATCGGTGTACAGGTCTGATGAGCGACCACGGCGAACAATGAACCGCTTGTAGGTTGCTAAAAAGGCTTCTGTAGACAAGTCCGAGACCAATTCCACATGTAAAGCTTTGGTAGCACAGCATATAAAGAGACAAACATATGATTTCAGTATCTTGGCTCCACGTAGTTTCCCTAGCTTCACAGAGAAGGGTCCAGTGTAATCGACACCAGCTGTTGCAAAGGGTTTTGCTTGTGCAACTCGCATATGTGGTAGATTACCCATCAGCGGAGTCTGAGACACTGGTTTCACCCGAAAGCTCTGATAACATGACTTCAAGTAGTGGCGAATGGGTTGTTTATCTGTCATAATCCAAAACTGTTGTGGTAGAATGCTTTGCTACGTTTGTAAACCAGGATGATGATTAACCTTGTGAAAGTGGATGATGATTAACTTAGTTAGGCGGTGCAATTTTGGAAGGAAAAGGTGGTGCGTCACCTGAAATGGTAAATCAGAGTAAGTCAGTTGACGTCCGACTCTCAAGATGCCGTCAGTGTCCAAAAAGGGATTGAGCTCGCGTGTATGTGCTGAAAGAGGACGGCTGCATTTCAAGGCTTTAATTCTTGAATCTCACTGACCCGGTTAGCCACAAAGGTTTTCCAAAGGTGTGGCGAGTATTTGATCCATGAAATGACCAATGTAAAATCAGTCCATGCGTGTACAGCATCCACATTTAGTCTATCCTGGCGAGAATTCAACACCCAACGCAATAAGCAGGCAAGAAGGACAGCTCCACGCAGGTCCAGCCGGGGAAGAGATACAGACTTCAAGGGGGCTACTTTGGTCTTGGCCACAAGCAAGGATATTTGACTAGGCCCGTCCCTTGGAATGGCCCGAAGATATACAACAGCTGAAAACCCAATGATAGAGTTGTCGGAAAATCCATGAAGTTCATACTGGCATCTTACCGAGCTGGTAATTTTGCATGGTAAGACAACATCCGATAACATTGGTAGTTCCTTTCGGAAGCAATCCCATTTTGCAGCTACTTCACCAGATAAGTCTTCATCCCACTCAACCCCCTTAACCCACAACATCTGAATCAGATGTTTGGCAAATAAAACAACTGGAGCCAACCTACCAAGAGGATCAAAGATCCGGGACACATCTGAGAGGATATTTCGCTTTGTAAGGCGATGTGTACTCAGTTGAACTCTGTAAGAAAAACTGTCAGAGGAAGAACACCAATGTAAACCTAGCACTTTTACCACCGAATCACTGTCAAAGGAGTGAGATGGGGTCAACTGAAAATGCCCAGGAGGAAGCCATGACAATAAATCTGGGCAGTTGCTGGCAAACTTATGTAAATGAAGTCGTCCTAACTTAATAAGTTCAATGAGATCATGTTGTAGAGCTAGTGCAGATGTCAGACAGTCAGTTCCATTGACAACATCATCCACATATACATCGGAACACAACACACGTGATGCCTTTGGATGCCAATTGTTGTAAAGTACGAATAGCTAGGTAAGCATGGTGTCCAGCGATCGGGAAATGCGGGAAAAGCGGGAAATGTACGGGATTGGAATTTTGGCGGGAAATGTACGGGAAATGTACGGGAATTTTCGCGGAACTAGTTTTATTCCGGGAATTTTCGCGAGGTGGAAAAATAAAATATTTGTCTGAAACAATAATTCTTAAAAGTCATTAACATGTCTTTCTGATG
>PNEQ01112592.1:0-19258 GCA_003012365.1 Medauroidea extradentata
ATATGTTTACGACGCAGACATGCATATGTTTACGACGCAGCCAAGCATATGTTTACGACGCAGTTAAACATCGAAGCCAGAAACGGCCAAAGTCAACAAACATACAAATAATTCCAACATCAGAATATAATCTAGTATACAGCCTAACATATTACTATCTGCTATCTCAGAATTATTTGCACGTTTATTAATTACTAGAATTTTTGGTTTCCTTGGTTTATTTATATTGATGCTCATTTCTCGTGCTTTGTCTATGTATTACTACGTGTTTTCTGCGATACGACAATATTCGCTTAACAATAGCATACATATAAAAACGTTCATTTTGTCTCATGTTTATGTTTTAGTTAAACGTATGTTTATGACGAAGTGAAACATGTTTAAGATGGGGAAGGGGTAGGGGGAGGTGCGGCTCTGCTTTCCCCTCCCCCTCTCCTACAGAGGTTTCGCTTATGTGAACAGTTGATAGGCCATTAAAACAGTGGTCACACACGCTACAGCTCGTTCTAAACGATTGACGTTTCGATCAAATTATTTTAATGACTTATGTTTCAACACCTTTTCAGGTGTCACCGAGTTCAACAAGCTAAGGCTTAAATGTGTAATCCACAAATTAAGTTCAAAACGATATTCACGCAGATATGTATGCGTAGTAAGCCAGCAACCGTACATGTACGTTGTGAATGTCACGTTTCGGTGGATGAGTCAGAGGTTGGAAACCACGCGAAATGGGTAAAAAAGGTCCCATCGTTTACGAACTTCTTTTTTTTTTTTCTCTCCGCGCGAACCTTGGAACTCTGCCACGTAGTGCAAGACCACGGCGGCGGAATCTGACGTGACATTTTTGCACTGCGGATTTATAAGCTAACCGTTTTCGTCGCTAAACTTCTCATTTAAAATATTCCACACCTTGAAAAAGGCAAACCCTGCTACTCCAATGATATAAGCTGAAAGTTAGCTTTATTATACGTTTGAGGCATGGAAACTGGGAAGGCGATAAGTCTACTCTTAACACATCCATCTAACACCTCATCGCTTCTAGCAGTAAATACCTTGCAGTGTTTTCGTAGAATGTGTTTTTCAATAGGACTTAGAGCGATGACCCTGTTATATTATTTGTGGAATGTTTGCGGCTAAATCCGATTCAGGTTTCTATGATTTTGTTTTACGATTATGGTTGATATTTTCTCAGCTAGATAAACGTGAACAAGATAATTTTTAGCACTTTTGAGGAGCTTGGAAAATATGTGTTTAATTAGCGGATAGCATTTTTAAAATCATAGGGGCACAGTCTGAAGTGTGTTCTTTTCGTAAATAAACGTATTTGAAGAGTTTTTAATAGTTACACAAAAAATGCTTTCCGGTACAGCACGGCTTGTTAAAACTGTTTTCGCGATTATTTTTTAAGCACACATCAGATATCAAAAATCTCTTCGACAGTTTTGTTTACAAATGATTTTTTTTTTCAAGACAGCCGATACTACGGTCTTGGCTAATTATGTAATTAATGAAATTTTCGTTAGCAGACTGTAGGTGAAACAGTAAAATTTATTGTTTAAAAAATTTAACTGTCACGGCAAACCCCATTTTAAACAAAATTGCCTAACATACTTGTGATACATGCTCTCGTTGAATTATCGCAAAAACAAGGAGAAACCGTGTAGCATGATAAACGGGCGCTTTAGATAACTAATTACCGCCTGATCGTTTAGCGTACTAAAATTACATCTGATATTTGCGTACCTAGTTAATATTAAAACGCAACAAATATAATTAAATACGAAATATTAGCTTACATTTGGTACTGAATTACCAATGGTAGCACCGCCTTATTCGCAAGAAGAACTGCGCAAAAATTAAAAAGACTATCAGTTGACAAGAACAAAGGAACAAACACTTTACTAAAGCATTAAATGGCGTAGTAGGGAATACCCACTACCACGACCCTTCCATGAAGTTTAATTTAACCCTTCCCGGAGCAAGGGCGACACTGCGCCGCTGGGGGGAAATTACACTTCCCAACAAGCCCAGCAGTTGGCAACGACACGAAAAACCGCAATATATTTAAAACACCGGCTATTGGAACATTGCCCGCCTCACTACCTCACGTGCACTTCTCGCACCCGCAGAGAATATCCACTCGCAAAGAAAAAATGTCCCTAAAGTAGTTGTACCTGCAGTTGACTCGCCAAGTTGAAGGAACTTTCGGGAATTTAATTGGAAACCGTCATAGGGAGGACGAGGAACGTAAACTAGTACGATGTGCTATGTAACTGGCGTATGGACGTTGCTATAGCCAGTTTTTTTTGTAAGTTTAACTGTTGAACTTAGCCCCAATACGGTTACCTACGAAAATAACTTTAAACTGTACCCCCATAACTTAAAAAAAATTGCAATGTGCTCATTAGAAATATTTTGGGGTCCTTTACACCATGATTGTTATAAAATAAAAATCACCGCTATAACTTGGAGAAAAAAAAAACTATGATTCTCAATGATCTAAACTAGAAGCCTACGTTGGCTTGCAGTGAATACTATCCAAAATAAAACTGTAGGGTCACCGCTTAAAATACTGTATAGTAAGACAGCTATGAAAGTACTCAACGCCAGTTTATCGCACTGCATGTAGAGTCGGTGCGTTGTTCGTAGAGCACGTCAGTCCGAGCCTAATCGCTCACCTGTTCCCGCGCCTCAAACGCGGAAAACTACATCCGGCACGCAGGACTCTTTAACAAATAAGGAATTTTCAGGTCTGCCGCCCGAGTACGTATTTATAGCACGCGCACACGCAGCGATGCGTGCGACGGCAAGCCGGGTGGGAGAGTCGAGTTTCAGCAACAATAGCACGCGTCCTACTCACCGCCGGGTTGGTCGCGTAGTAGATGCCAAACTCCGGGAAGACGATGGGGCCGTCGAAGAGCATGTCGACGAGGGACTCCATCTTTGCGGCGTAGGGCGCGTGGGCGCGACATGACGGGGTCGGCAGGGGCACCACGCTGCGTCGCATCCGGCAGACCGGCACGGCACGCACTCCCACCAGCGACTGGCGCACGACGTCTAAGCTCTGCATGGCCAGCCGCAGCACGCCGCCGCGCATGCGCGCCCCGCGGCGGCGCCACTTATATCGACGCTCGCACCGGGGCCGGCCCGCCGCCGGCGATTGATTCGCCTGCCCGCGCGCCCACAGGCCTCCGCCCCCTAGATCCTCGCGCGAGGCGCCCCGAGGATCCTGGTACCTCCCGCGTGACAGCAGGCTGCAGCTCCCTAGATCCGTGCGTGCGACGCCACAGGATCCTGCTGGAGTTCCTCAGTCTGTACACGGGAGCATCAAGATTATATTGATGATTCAGGTTCAAATTAGTATTTTTGAAACCCTAGTAGCTTTTTTCCTTTCTGATTTTAACATTATTCTGACTCTTTTTTGATATAACAGGGTGGCCACTCACCCGGAAAACCGGAAAACCTCGAATTATCAGGGAAATTGTGGCCACCTGGTAATATCAGGGAAATTTCAGGGAATTTACTTACCTCATTCATTTTGACCTTCCGCAAAAGGCATAGGAAGGAAAATAATGGAGTTTTGAGAGCATTGTAATTGTTTGGTTAAAAAAAGTTTCGTCATGTATGTGTGATTATACTCCATTGTCATGTTCCTTAGTATTTCTGCTGAATGTTTCGTCAAGTTCACTGGCAGTAATATCATGAAGTACTTGAAATATTTACCTTTATTGGAAAACATGTTAAATAAAATGCCAAAATGCTGTGTTTGTGCTTGCGAAAAATCAAGGGAAATGTTTGGTTTTCTGTCGGGGAAATCAGGGAAATAGCAGGGAATTTTCTTTGTTGCAATGAGGTGGCCAGCCTGTACAAACAGAGCAACCAAGATAACAATCAAAGTGTATTGATTGTACTGTAACTAAAAGGTTTATGTGTGAAGTTACAATAAATAATGTTTAGTAAGTTTTTATTCTAGACACGGTAGTCTTTATCGCAAACCATCAGTATTATATTACTATAACGAAGCTCCTACAACGCCTTAAAAATGCATTGCAGTGTGTTTGTAAAAATGTTTTTGTACGAAACTATTCCACATGTGACCATTGTGTCAATTTGAGGCTATAGTTAACCACAATGTGTTGTTGAACTAGGGCCCGCAGCAGTCCCCAAAGCTCGTTCCTCAGAACCAACCCTGGGTCTACCTCCAACCCCCATAACACATTGGCCTCGTGATAACTACTGATGGAAATAGCTATATTGTAAATGCAAGGCCGGTGTACTGAATACGCCGAAAAGTGGTTCACAAAGGTTATTTACTACAGTCGTTAACAGTTGAGAAACAATTCTGCTATTTACAATCTGCTTTACTGGATTACTAATCCTGAAATACATATACCCTTGTACATTCTTTCCCTAAATACCATTTCCCTCATATATATTGGTGGTATACGACCTGATGCATTTGTCCTTTTCCCTGCATAGTGTGTGGGTGATCCCGACCAAAAACCTGTCTTCTTTCTTCGCACGTGCTACCGATGGCTTCGTCCAGTCTCCCAGAATTTTAACCTGTTGGCATTCAAAAAGGCAAGAGTAATCCGTTCTCTAAATGTTCGACAATTTAGTTTCTGGATGATGGGGTCAGACACCCTTAATTTCGTGGGGTCGAAAAGAGTCTTAATTAGGCACGATATTGTGACTGTGTCCCAATTTACTAGTTGACAACGTAGTAAGGAAACAATGGGACAATCGCTATAAACAGTACTTTAGCCATGGTGTCAACAACATTTACACTCTGCCCGAACAGTCTCAAACAAGTCTACTAAATATTCCATTACATACAATTTGCTTGTCTTGAAATGAATCATTGGCCTCGTAATGCTGCTGGTCACTGGTAGGCTTCTGGAGAAACTTCACGATGATGTCCATTAGCAGCGCCTCCTGGAGATTCCTGGTAATGGTCACACCCTTCTTGGCCGCATCTGAGGAAGGATTCCCATAATTTCGCACACAGCGCCTCGCCAATTCACGAATACTCCATTTCTGTCGTCTGCAAACAGTAAATCCACTCGCGAAGTAACAGTCACTAATTTACTGCATGACTCGCGTGCAGTGGTGCCGACAAACACATGTCGGTATACATCGGCGGACTGCCCAAGTGATCACTACCAGGCCTCAAGTCGTTCTCTCCGCCACCAACAACTAAAAAACTGACTGATTTCGACCCCTCTGTCTCGACGGCCTTCAGGCACGATAAACACTGCCTCACTCTCATTGGCCAGTGCTCTCAAATGTACGAAAGCAAAATACACTTTAAACGATAACAAAGATGTAGTTTAAAAACATCACCTTAATTAGAACAACCATTTCGAAGCCTTTCAAAATGGCTACAAACAACTTTTCCAACCTGTTATATCTTAAGAACTGCTCACGGGATTCGTGTGAAATTACTTCAGAAAAATGCAATTATCTTTGCTTATAATGTCCCACCAATAAATACACGGGGGCCACCACTGGAAGTGTCTGTCAGGCAGTAGCGTGGTCTACGATACCACTGTACGCCGTTTCAGAGGCGATACCGCGCCAGATGAGCCGGTCAACATCGCCCTTAGCGCCATGCTTCACTCTCTGTTGCAGTGTTATATTGTGTTGTTCTCGTCTTCGTACATCCCTGTCGCCATTGTCATACATCTTGTTTGGTTCGTGTATTTTTATTTTATTTTATTTTTCCTATTTTTCATGTTTCTTTTTATTTATATTATATACTGTTACAAATTGGGACTAGGTACGCTGAGGGATGAAGGTCTTTGATAAAAGAAAATGAAATAAATAAAGATAACCTAATTTATTTACAATTACCTACACCAAAATAATCTCTGTAAGTCACTAATGATTTGATTACTATAAAATAAAACATCAAACAACACAAATAACTACTATTTGCATAAATGTTATAAAATCTAAATAGTAAAATCGAAGTCCTCTGTACAAGTTCTCTGTACATGAAATGTCTTTCACCGTTTACAAATGGTAGACTCACTGTTCTAACTAAGAACACACCGACAGTCCTAAAAAAGGCCATCCCATGGATGTCCATGGGATGTTTTTTTTTCGGATTGCAGGATATCCCTAGGATATCCTGTAATATCCATAGGATGTCCCATGGATGACCCTGAGGCGTCCAAGTGATCACACTTTGGATATCCATGGGACATCCCGCGTATGTGATATTTAATTCCAAAGCGACGCAACACAGGTGCAAATTTTGCGCCGCACCACTGAATAGCGATAGTTAATCGGGCCCCAGCAGTGTACAAGGAAAACAAAAATATATTTTCCTATAAATGTACTTTCAGGACATTCACTGTGTACGGTAGGGATATCCCATGGATGTACTTAAACAATATCCAGAGGAAATTCTTTTGGGATATCCTATGGATATATTTTAAGGATTTACCAAAACATTTTTTTTTCAAAATGGTCAACTGTCGTAGTATATTTTAAATGTACATTACTGAAATCCACACGTCCATATTCTGTTTGTCATTGATTATAAAAAAATTATGATGCACCGTTATAATATCCTAGGGATATCCTACGGATAGAGGCACGAGTATTTCGCGCATTCATCTCTCAGCAGCTTAGGCTTCTCAGTCATATACGCGCACTGGTCAAAGTCGGATATTCATTGGCTTCTAAATGTACGAGCGGGTACCGCGTGATTTAACCACGAGTTATTTCCTTACTTATTACTGGCCTGCAGTCGTTAAATGTGTATCAAAACTACTGTCGCCCGATCTCAGAACTTACACTGAACTATACGCTCTTGACGTTCAAGCTGACCTATAATCAATACGCGAAATACTCGTGCCTCTACCTATGGATGTCCGGGACAGATTTGGTACGTTCGGGACAAATATGGGATATCTCTGGGAAATCCTTTGCTGTTAGGGTGACTATACTCCTATTTCGGAATTATTTGTATGTTCGTTCAATACGGCAATTTCTGTCTTCCGTGGTTTGTTTCCTTTGTATTTTTGTTGCTCACTTTCTCGTGTTGAGTCATGTTACTGTGGGTTTACAGTGATTCAAAAAAAAATTCACTAGCGATGCCGTATGTGCAACAAAACCATTCAGTTTGTCATACACCGCCATAGCAAAAATAATTTAAACATTACTTAGTTAGACTAAGTACAACGAAAATAAATTGAATTATTATTTTTACAGTAAAACAAAATAATTTCAACTTTTCAATTTTATTCGCAAAAACTAAAGCTCTAACCTATAAATCAAACCGAAAATTACAACTTATTTTAACCCCCGTACCACGGCCGTAGAAGAACAGGTCTGGACACTCGCCTGGAAACTTGGCTCCCTTGTTGTTTGGCTGCAGTTCGCCAAGTTACCGAGATTGTTGTGCGTCTTTGGCGCTGCAATCAGGGCGGTCGGGCTCAAACTCCGCCCACTTCCCTCCCACTTTACCAAAACGTTTTTTTTTTAAATCAATTGACGAAATACTTCCTTTGCTCACAATCCTGAAGCATGGCTCAAGCAATCTTTATTTGCTTTATAATGTAAACACTGGAAAAAAGTGGCACAGTGGCTAGAGCAATCGCCTCCACACCAAAGCGATCCGTGTTCGATTCCTAGCGGGGTCGATCCCAGGATTTTCGCAATTGGGAACCGTGCCGAACGATGCCGCTGGTCGGCGAGTTATTATCAGGGGATCTCTTCATTCCCCCGCCCCTTCATTCCGGTGCCTCTCCATACATCATGCCACCCTCACCAGCATTAATGCCTCGCTCTGTAGTTTTGCAGTAGTTTCGAAAATATTTTTTAAAACGTAAATTAATGCATATATCGAAAATTCATTCTTACAGTTTAACACTTATATATAATCGTACGTAAGCGAATTTTTCTGTTGCAATACACCAAATTAATTTTTAGATTTTTGCCCCCGAAATATCACATATTTTGTTGTCAAAATAAGCCAAAATGAAGCAAAATAATTTTTATAGCAAATTGTACATTATTAAAATAAACGGTCTGGCAAAATTGTGTATCGTATAACTGTATACAGCCTCAATTTTTTTTCAAAGCAGTTGATTAGAAAATATTCGAGTTATTTGCAATTGTTTGAATTAAATGAAATATCACGGCCTTAAAGACCTAGATGCTAAGTTCTAACCAAAATTTTATGACTCATTTACTAAAATTAACTTTATTATTCCATCTTATTCTATTAGGCTCTAATGCAACCGGTGACTAAAATGTTCTCTTTCCGAGCTCGTCCATATTCGAACTGAGATTATTTCCCTAACACGTAGTTGCTCCCTGGCGTACCACTCATGCGCAGTTAAATTGTCCGCGACTCTACTCCCGTGGCAGAGGGCAGGACCTTATGCCCCCTCCACCTCCTCGAATCCCACCCACATCTCTCTTCATCAAGAGAAATCTCTAGAAAGGTTTCTGTGAAATCAATGTTTGTGCGTATACGCACACGTCCGTAAATAACGGTTCTGGCAACATACTTTCTTACCAGGGAAGGTAAAATACTATTATTTGTAGACGCCACTTTTTACTTTAGTCCTATCGTATGTCAGAAATAATAGTAAAAACTGCTAAAAATTGAATTTTTAGGGCATTAGTGCTCAATCTTCGAAAGGCAGGTGTTTAAATGTTAGTTTTGAAAACTGTTCATGTTTACATCAAGAACTACTTCCTGCATCAAGGTGGCATCGCAAATAGTTCCGAAGGTAATGACCAAAATGGCGACCAGGAAAAAAATCAGCAGTGCGGGTTCGTTATCTTTTCGTTCGTAACGATGCATTTTCATTCCCATGAGTATATCCACGGAGGTAGCATAAGGTCTGATTGAGGGCGAGGGGAGTGAAACCAAGAGGGGGGAGAGGTAGACACCAAATTTGCCAGCCGCCATACTGCTTTAACCTCAAAAGTACACATCAGACTGGTATTTTTTTATAGTAAATTAATGTATTATACTCTTTAATAGATGTTTAATTAGTCGGCCTGATTGATACCAGCCACGTGTCAAGCGTTTGCTTGGTTACAATTCCTGGCGGCATGCTCCATCTGGACCCTTCTAACATCTTTGAGTATATCACACAGTGAGCAATAACATTTGTTTAATATCTAAGAGAAACACATTTTTTTCAACAATTGTATCTTTCTTACATGAAGACTAAGTGAAGTACATTCAAAAGCAAAACTGCAGGGGAGAAATATACATCCTGGTGTCTGTACTTGCATCTTTTGGCTTTCGGCACGTGAGCTAATAACCCAATCGGCGGCGGGATATAAGACCGACTCTCAACTCGTCCATCACTTGCCTCGTCGTCGTCTCTATGAACAAGCCACTCAACTGGCGTATGTCTCCCCCTTGAGAACATTTTTCACTTCGTCCACTCCAAACGACACCCTGGAGTGAAGGCGACGCTGGCATCCCTGTATGGCCTCCCTCTAATCACGGATCGAACTACGACGAATGTGTTTGTTGTGCAACTGTAAAGTTCAACTGGCTGGTCGGAAAATCTTGCGTCGGAAAACAAGACGGGAATTTTCTTCCATCCTTTCCCGAGACGACCATGACTAAATTAGTTTTTACTCGCGAAATTTTCCAGTGATGTCGCCCATCTTCACAGACACGGAGCGAGAGGAAATGACAATTTTTTTCTCGAGTACCAGTACATGGCATTTTAAGGTTATATTATATAAATATTTATATGTGCTAATTAAAATGAACTTCCGCAAAAGGCACAGGAAGCGATTTTGGGAAACCATGGAATATCGAAATCGGGTCGTCTCGAATGCGAGACCAACGTGTTACGGTTACGGTTTTATACGATTTAAAAACGACAAAGCTGTTAAATAGCATACATAAATATTTGTATAATAGAACCTTAAAATGCCATGTACTGGTATTCGAGAAAAAAAATTGTCATTTCCTCTCGCTCCGTGTCTGTGAAGATGGGCGACATCACTTGAAAATTTCGCGAGTAGAAACTAATTTAGTCATGGTCGTCTCGGAAAAGGATGAGAGAAAATTCCCATCTTGTTTTCCGACGCAAGATTTTCCGACCAGCCAGCTGAACTTTACAGTTGCACAAACACAACATTTTGGCCTTTTATTTAACATGTTTTCCAATAAAGGTAAATATTTCAAGTACTTCATGATCTTACTGCCAGTGAACTTAACGAAACATTCAGCAGAAAAGGAACATGACAATGGAGTATAATCACACATTCATGACGGAAATTTTTTGAATTGAAGCAAGTAAATTCCCTGAAAATCTTATAAACCCGCAACCTTAACACGCTGGACTCGTATTCGAGAGGACCCGATTTCGATATTCCATGGTTTCCCAAAATCGCTCCAGGCGAATACCGAGGAGCTTTCTTGACAAAGACCATGGCTGATTCCTCTCCCAACTCCTGTCATAGTACCTAGCTTTGTGTGACGCCGTCTCTAATGGCCTCGCTGTTGACTAAACGTAATGACCACTTATACCTGACTTTTAAATCGTATAAATTATTTTGAGGCACAAAATCAATGGGTTTGGGTTTTCCATTCGTTTTCCGAAATCACACCAGGTGAATGCAGGGATAATTCCGTAAAATTGGTCATGGCCTGGTTTTCTCGGAGATCTCCCCCTTTATACACTCGGAGATCTACCTTTTTATACACAATTGCATTCAGTTGCTGCTCCACTTCTCTCATGGCGTACATAATTCAATTCGGGTTTCCGACGAGTGAGTTTTTTTGTTTAGTTTCCAATCCTACCTTCAACCCGACCTCCTTCCATCCACGATGACCCTATCTGAGCCAGGAAACTTCACGGGAGTTTTCAATATAATGCATGTTCATATATTTATTTATTTATTTTGTCTTTATTTACCTTGGGCGCAGTTAAGGCAATATTTGCCTTCTCTTCCACTGGACCCGGTATACATGAGCATATATCAAAAACACAATAATTACTCTTAAGTTTACATACAATCTAATAATACACAAATTTCCTAAATTTGTCAAGAGAAAAACAAATCTTGCTTACAAAATTGTCACATAAATTTAAGTTTACATATTACTATACAATTTATTATTTGATTTTCTTGTCGATTATCAAATTACAATTTCAAAACTTTTAAGTTTTAATAGGACTTTTTTTTTTAATTTTATTACGTGTGTAGATTTCTAAGATAAATAAGTTTTAGTTGAAAAAAAACTACAGTTCTAGATTCAATAATTGCATATAGCAAGATTCAGTAATTTGAAGTATATGACATTAGCTTGCATTACAATTATAACTTACATACTGAGGTAACGTTACAATCAGAACACTGGTTACACATACACACACATGTATACATGCACTCACGCCGATACACAATTCGACAGGACATGCGCGCCTCAAGCTTTGTAAAGCAATCGTGCATACGATAATCACAGAATCACACAATTTCAAAATGCTTTTAGCGGGTCTCTGGTGGACATTCAAGCCAAGTGTTCGAGGCGGCTATTGGCCACCGCCCAAGTAGAATAACAACGCAACAGAAACAAGTAATATTCATGACAGCCAGTTTCATTCGCATCCATAATCCTGCTCACAGGATAATTTTCAAATGTGGATATATTTCAGGATTTTTTTGGCGAAATCACTGCGACTTGCGACCTATGTTTGGTAAATTTACCAAGCCATTCTTTTAGGGTTTCCACAGTTTGGTTAGGATTAAGAACTCGCTTCATTTCTCGGGCAAGTAAGTTAAATTTGTCGGTTTACATAATTCTTTATCAAAACTATCAACAACAAAAATCCTTACGACTTGTATTACTTCTAGTTCCAGTCTCGTTCTTGAGCGTCTTGCCTACAACGTATACGCATGCGGTAACGCAAAACAATTGGTCAACTCCGAACTCTTACGTATCCGTGCTTACGTGTAGCCAACAGCAATCGAGAATTACGTTTACATCATTTTTACACGTTGCGTTTTCACAGTTAGCAACTAAATTAATCTTCGTGTACTGTATTTACAATTATTATTTGTGACTAAAGACTACGGAACACTTTTCGTGAAGTACTATTTGAAAAATTAAACGCACGAAAAAAAAAAATTGATTCGTAAAATATTGACAGAATTTTATAAAGTTAAATTAACATGGCTGTTAACATTTCTATTTCATTAAAAATACGTACGTGGCCCTGCTATACTATTTATAACATACTAAACTTCATATAAATATTAAATTAATTTTTCACTAATGTCGGAAATTTTCTTTGAGAAATACTTTTAAGTTTCATAGGTTGCAATTCCGTACGTTTACGCTTGCGTTTTCATGCACTGTAGAATAGCAAATTATTTTCGCTTTGTGTGCTCGTTTCGTTTGCGTGTTACGTTTCCGCTTTCTTACGCTTCCGTTTCACTGTAGATTGTTTTAACATGCATTGCCAACACGATAAATTTTATGTTGACTTAATTCCGGGTTTGAGTATTTTTGTAAACGCCTTATAGCGTACCATAAAACTCGGACTTTAATGCCAGAATATTCGGAGTTGACTTAATTCCGGTTGGCGTAATTCCGGTGAATTTCAAGACGTATAGCAATATGAAAAATCCGGAATTGAGTCAATTCCGAGTTGACTTAATTCCGTTTCGCATTTTGGAGGAAAATAAGAATCCAGAATTGAGTCATCTTCGGTTGACTTAATTCCGGTAAAATTTTTGTGCTGAAAACTACGTAGTTAAAATCCAGAATTGAGTCCATTCCGGGTTGACTTAATTCCGGTACAAATTTCGGTTTAGGAACTGTACACTTTTTAACCCGGAATAGAGCCAACTCGAAGTTGACTTAATTCCGTTTGGGGTTTCGTGTTAAAAGTACAAATCCGGAGTTGAATTAATTCCGGTTTGACCTAATTCCGGCCTGTACACAAGAAAAAGCGGAGGTGAGTCAATTCCGAGTTGACTTAATTTCGCGACCCCTTGTTGTCTGCTCTCGTTTAAGTTTTAAGAAAATAATAATTGTAAAAACAGTAGAAACTATAAGCATAGCCTTAAACTGTATTCACAACCGCCATTTAGCGCATGTACGTGGGTACGTGCAGAAGTTGAAACACTGACGTTGCACGCAAGCATTCACAATCTCGCGGAGCGTGCGTACATACGTAACAGTGTTTGACAAATATCTACTTCGTAGGCTACGTGTGCTAAGTTGCGGTTGTGAATCCATTTTAAAAGCAGCCGTAAGAACGTAAAACTGAATTTAATTTCAATTTTTTTTTCATATACTTCCTCGTTTGTCGTCAATGTTTGTAATGTGTTTCGTTTCAAAACAATTAATTATTAAAAACTTATACTGTCGATATTTTGCATTAACAAAACAAATTTTAAGCGATTCCAGATTATTTGGTGTTCTGAATCCAATCCCAAAAAACATTGCCTACGTACATACGTTACGTACTGTGAATCCGGCTTTAAGGTGGAATACCCTCCATCATGTTGGATTTATTTAAATTTCACTATAACTTTTATTTCAATTTAATTTATAACTGGCCATGATAAACGACGTATCGGAAATTAAATATACATTAATGGAATTAAGACTCGATTTCAGTCGCTCTATGCAATTGTATTATTTTTCACTTTTTTGGATTTCGAATAAATTCTATTTACGTTGTGCTACAGTGCAAGCATGGCAGTTGAGCTGGTAATGTATAGTTAGGTCGCAATCAGTCGGGCAAATTATGAATATAAAAAAATTAGCCACACAGATTGCGGCGTCAATTCAACTTAACAGCTAAATCACAGTGTCTGTACTGTGGCACAAGGTAAACAGAATTTGCGGTATAGTCGCATATATTTAACATTTTTATTCTCAGAATTCTAAAAAAGCGAAAAATAATAAAATTCAATATGGCGACAGAAACCGAACCTTAAGCTTGCGGAATTGCAGAACGGACAGTTTTAAAATTTATATTCGGCTATCCAACAAGACACATCAATAAAATAATTTTATTAGTGCTATACGGTAGCTAAACTGTTAACAATGGTATTCTAATTACACACTACCATGTCTAAATGTACAAAAAGTAGATTGATAACCAAGTTATTCCAAAATTTACATTAATCTAAGTTGGCGGCTAGTGTTTAGGAAAACTGGTGTAAACTTGCAAAAGCAACCTCAGGAATATCTCGAAGGAACAATCGATTTATCTCTCGGGCGCGCGAGCTTCAACTTTACGCACGGCGATGAGTGAACAACGGGCAATGCGGCATGCGTCACCACGGTCTAGGTCAACACAGTGACCTTGACCCTAGGACCTAGGACCGTGACGTGCTACTGCCCGACCCAGTGTACATAGTTCCGTGTGTTTTCCTATTTAAATACAACAATTCAGAAATATAATCAACCTAAATCGACATAAATATATTTTATATAATTACTTAACTTTTTTTTATTAAACTATGCCGATTCAAACTGATCAGTCAGTTTATCTTACACGCGTAAACGTCATTTGCTATGTCCAGAGAGGTTAGACATTTCCTGTCGTTTGCTGTTACGGACGAAAAGATACAAATTGGCTGGAAATAGAACCTTAGCAGGGCTATTTTGAGTGCTCACTTTATCCGGAACCGCCTATATAAGTGGTTCAGGATAAAGTGAGCACTTTTGAAATCATGTTACTTTTTTCTTTTCAGATTATTTACAGTGTCCTGCTACTTTTAAATGTAAACAGAACCCATGCAAGTTTATAGATTGTACCATACTCGAAGTTACCATTTGAAGTCACAAAAAAGAATGTTTTAAATTATTATTCTAGACAAGATGGTCTTCAAAAGTTCTCACTTTGCGGTGAACCACCTATATAACAAGACGTGTTTTCATCGATCTTATCAACAAATGTTGCAATATTCTTGATGTTGGTTGCAATATGTTTTCAACATCGTTGCCAACATTCTGTACTTAACTTCGTTAATGTTTACAGAGGAAGTAAATAACAAAATGGTATCAACATTTTGTGGAAAACATTTTCTATCAGCAAACGTTATTAATTTCAGAAACATGTTAATAACTTTGTCACCAACAGTGTTGATAGCATTATTTTCCTGACCCAGTCCAGGGCGCTCTAGATCAAAGGATTGAGAACAAATTGTTATGATTCCAAGAGCCTCGCCTGGAGGACGAGCTAGCGACGACGGCAGTGCAATCAGGTCAGTGGTTGCACAAGACAAGGGCCTCAGCGATTCTCCCCACCTGCACTGAAGTGTGACAATATAATGCAATGTATCGAGGGAATCGAGGTCTGTCTTCTTCAAGCCTTCCAGCCGTCACCACCTCGCCAGGATGGTCCTATGGGTCGAGACCCACAACGTGCCGCCGTCCGTCGATAGTCGACAGATTCATTATCAGCCTCCGGCACATCATTTGACGGTGAGGTTTAAGGTGTCCAAAGGGTCACCCATCATATAGTATAGCGTGAACTTAACTATCTAAACAGCCGCTCCCCTCTAACCTAAATTATGTAGTATAACTTTGTAGTATTCTGTAATATAAACAATGTAGAGTAAACCACTGTAATTAGATTAACATATTTCATTTAACCGTAACCTTAACCACTTAACTAGTTTCAGTATAAAGTGCCTAAATCTGACTACAGCCACCCCAATACATTTAAATATAGTGTAAAATTTATTCAAGTAATAATTCCATAACAAAATGTTACTAGCAATGTTATTAGCAATGTTGTTTGCATTTTTGTCATCAACATCATTATTAATGTCCGTTCATCTTTCTTATTACTTTGTTAGTAATATTAATGTTTTCAGGAATGTTTATAGCACATTATTTTGCTATCAACATTGCATTAACAGTGTACCACAGCTTAAATTTTTTTGGTAATATTTTTGTAACTAATTAAAATAATTGTTGCTGCCGTTAGTTCTATGTAAACTGGTCTTTATATTCAACAGTGCACAGTGGGACAGAAACCAAATCTAGCAGGAGAAATAATATATTTTTGGAATGTGTATTTTTTTAACTTTGTTTACACTAAAATGTAATTTTGTATAATATCTAATAGTATTTATGATTTTACATGCCCCTAATATCAACAAAATAAAGAAACTATAGAAATAAATTAATAAATGAATTGTACGTCACTATACAATTTTTTTCAAACGTTAAAAAAAGTTATGTAATATTTTGTTCAGTTAGAATTAATCCAAATCTTCGTCATTAGAAGTGAAGCTCTTATCCTCTTCTTCATGTTATCTCACCACCCTCCCCTCCCCAGTCCCTTGCTCACCAATCTCAATAATTGCTTTCTGGGTTCCACATGCATTAAAATAACGGTTCCTGCAAGAGTTGTCGGACCTCAAGTGGCAATGGTTCTTTCTTTGCCTGCAAAGTCGGAGAAGCACTTGTTACATCTTTATCGGAAAATAATAGTAGTCGAAGAAACATCATCATGTATGTTGTATTCTCGAGATGAGTTTATTTAAAGGCGACTCTTTATACTGGGAACGGCCAACTCTGTGCCCGCGGGCCAAATATTTACACTATATTTCAAAGTTACTTACTGTGACAAATATATTAAAACAATAACTTCATATTTTAGTAATGCTCTAAGTTATCTGAATAATTATGTTGAGGGGTGGCCGAATGGTCAGATCATTCGCTTCCCACCAAGGCGGTCAGGGTTCGATTCCCGACGGGGTCGGTACCCGGCATGTGGGAATCGTACCGGACGATGCCGTTGGTCGGGCGAGTTTTCTCGGTGATCTCTCGTTTCCCCTGTCCATTCACTCCGGCGCTGCTCCATACTCACCTCATGTCACCCCTCACCAGTGCTAAAGACCTCGATGTTAAGCGCTGACAAAAATCTATCATTCAATAAATAATGTGCAGACCATGTAAGAGGAAAATGGACTGAGAATACACTGCAAATAAATGTTTATAAAATAACTGTATGTTTGAATGCTCTAAGAAATTACTCATAAAAGTAGTCAGTGTGAAAGTTATTTACCGTGGCCCGTGACACGATTTGGTTCAACTTTTGGCCATAACCCCGAAAAGGTTGGTCACCCCTGCGTACACCTTATAAAATGCTTGTGTCGGTCGGGCCACTTGTGATATAGGTAGTTCACTTCAAAGTGAGCACTGCCGAACAGTTATAATAATCAATAAATTGTATTTATTGGTGCTATAGAAGTAAGATTTTGAGACTTATGAATAGAGACGGGAAAAATTCGCGGGTTCACTGACACGTAGGCTAGTCTCCAAGAACATGTGTGTATTCAAGCAGACATTATCTGCTCACTGGCTGCTCGATGACGTAGTGATATGGGCCTGCATTTAGTTGCTTCTGTAATATTGGCTTTGCCGCTTCCAGGAAGTGTTAAATAAGTCACGGGCTAATTGCGAAAGTGGCACGAACTTACAGTTGCTGAAATTCTAGCTTGGTGCCGAAACGAAACGCGAATTTTTCATGTCTCTACTTATGAATAGAGATGGTGACAATTCGCGAATTCAATGACCGGCATGTTAGAATCAAATATCCTATGCATACTCAAGCCTCGGCCATTTGTCCACTAGCTGCTACTCAGTGGAACAACAGACAATGAACGAATAGACAGGGTTTGAGTATGTATAGTACAATGGATTCTAGCCGGCAGGTCATTGAATTCGCGAAATTTCACCATCTCTACTTATGAAATGTTTACGCAGGTTTTTAGTTGCATAGAAGTTTTCGTATTTCAAATAGTAAAAATAGAGACATAATACCTTAGAGAAAGTTGTAGGCATTGCTCAGTTTATTCTGAACAGCCTATACGTCACTTAGCACAAATGGACGCTGTTATGCACCAGTAGACTTTAGGAAGGTAAGTGGACTTTACGTATCGTCGACAGCGAGGTCATCAGAGACGGTCACTCACAACTTGGTACAATGACAGCAGCTGAGAGAGGAATCAGCCATGGCCTTTGTTAAGTAACCATCCCAGCGTTCACCTGGAGTGATTTCGCTGGCTAACGGAAATCAGGATGACCGGAGCCGGGGATTGAACCCGGGTCTTACCAAATGCGAGTCCAACGTGATATCGTTGCGCCACCTCGCTCAGGGGTATAAAAAACATGCTTAAACTCTTTCAGATTTGAAACAGTGTTGTAAAAAGTTTTTAGTCCTATAAAGACAGTATTTGTAACAACAGGATGTATAGCTAAAATAATTTTTTATAACTGGTTCAATGCAGAAGAAAAATGTTTACATATGTTACAATTGGCACATAGCCAAGTGATGCACAACACCGTCCTAATATCGTTAGGATTGTAGATGTATATGAGGATTTTGTGCACGCTAGATAGACGAAAGTACCACAGATTTACGGTAACAATTTACAGTACCCTACATAAATGTATCAAATCTGGAAACCTCTAATGGAGTATGCAATATCCGGAAACCTCTGCGCGAGTGGTTTACTGGTTTTAAAATCAAATCGCAAATTTTTTTTTAATTTCGGTTATTATAGAGTCCTAGATATTATCGTACTAAAAATTATAAAATCACAGAAGAAGGGGAAAAAAAGAGAACAATACTGTTATTAACTGAGATAAAATGTGTCACAGGCCCAAGGTGTTGGCCATACACAATAAAAAAAAAATTGTACCAACAGCACATGGTGTTCCCAAGCGGTCACCCATCCAAGTACTGACCACGCCCAACGCTGCTTAACTTCGGTGATCGGACGAGAACCGGTGTATTCAGCGTGGTATGGCCGTTGAAAGCTGAACGTAATTTTATAAGACCCCTTCCCTCCCCAAAAAAGTGGCTACGTTTTTAATATTTGATATAAATTTATATAAGTATGTACATATGTTCCCGGACAGGTATAGGTACTGTAATGTATAACAGCTTCGTCGAGATCCCCCTGCTTGAAGTTTGCAGAATTTGTTATTTATAATATCCTGTGCCCAAGGGCTTATACATACACTACGTTTCCATGTCGTTTTGAAATCGATTTCAAAACACTTACCGTTTTGAAAACGCTCATGGAGACGGGATTCAAATCGATTTGAGTCTCAAGGTCGTTACACCAAAAATTGGGATCGTATCGGATTGAGTCGGGCGTATAATGTCATGGAAACGCGGATCGTACTGAAAACGAATCGAAAGTAAACAAACACACATTCGGCAGTTGTTTCGGCCTTCAGATATTCTGTTGACAGGTGCAAATGAAATAGACTAAATAA
>PNEQ01112597.1:0-11180 GCA_003012365.1 Medauroidea extradentata
CACCGGAGTGTTTTTTCCGGTAACGCACCAATTTCGCAACAAGAGTTAAGCCAAGCGCTTCCAAAACTGTAAACTATCACGACAACGACACCGGGTCTGCAGCCCCGGTCGCATGTCACAACAATTGGTCAGCCTTGGCCCGCTTCTGACGAAACTTTATTGTAACAGGCGACCCACGCTTCCTGGTTTATTTAATTCAGACGACAAAGTTCGGCGCAACTCGCCTGCGAACATAAAACTCAAAAATTAGCTTCGCGACAATATAAATCCAATTAAATTATGAAGTCTCGAATTGACCGTAAATTTCTACAAAAAATTAGGGCCCCATAAAAATCTAACATAACAGTACCAACCAATGAGAAAATTTTAGTTGAAAGCATGGTTGAAAGCTAACCGGTGGCTTTTTTCAATAGGCAGTTTTAAAATGACGGAATATGTGTGGTGTTTGTTTGGAATTCTGCTGATGAAGTCAGTAGATTTGTCACACATGGAAGCTTTTGATTTTGTCGATGAAACACTGTTCTGCAGCTCTTATTACAAATCACTCGTATGGATACTGTTATCACGTGTCACAGTCTGAAGTTAAAAAACGTGGGGCGTGTGTTTGAGAGGACGCCTAACATATTCGTACAAACAACCTAATATGTATTTGAAGCAAAATACATTTGTAAAGTGTAGTCTACGTCAAAGAATTTTGCTCATAGTGAAATTCATGTTTTTTATTATTTGTGAAGTTTGCGAGTTGTAAACGTGTTTACGCATTTAATTAAATAATTTAACATGTTATTACCAACTGTAACTTAGATTATTTAAAATGTTTAATTCTGAACTTTGCTGTGAAAATTATTTTTGTATACCAGCATTACCTGTGCAAAATATTTATTTCAGTTTTTGTTAGGCCTGGCTTATTTCATAACATAGTTGCAGGTTGTGTGTGTCAAGTTAGGAAGTTTTCTGAACTAGGAACGAAAAGTAGGGTTATAATTGTATTGCAAAAGTAACAGAAACACCTGCGATAATAATTCGAGTGGAAACGCAGCAGCAAAATGTATTACGTATAGTCACATTTTTAATGGCGCTGTAATATTATAAAAATCTGTGCTGCATTATAGCAACACAAGAAACAAATGGGATATTCCCGAGATCATAAATCAACTCTACAGAAATGAAATCCACAAATATGTTATCAAAAATATTTGTATATTGCAATCATCAAGCAAATTACACAATACAACTTAGCATGGCACAATTTATCAAGCATCAAAATTTAAGCCCCATAATTTGACTAACAGAGGCGCGGTCAAATAGAACCCGAAGAATGGTAACTCACTCGGCATGCCGCCGGCCGTGCAAACCAGAATACAATTTAATGTTAAAGAGATATTAAACGTTACAAGGGAAAATATGCACGATATACCAAAACGCCGGAAACCTTAGGCTGTAACAAAACTAGAAAAAGCAACCTCTTACTTCAACAAGCAACGCCGTTCGACGGCACGACGAGTGAGTCCCATATTGTTGAGTAAGGTGATCAGAAGCGAAGCACTGTCAGAAGAAGAGTGTCTGCTCCGGCCGAGGCTGTGAACCTCGGCAGGAAGGAAGGGGTAGGCAGGGAAGGGGCGACCAGAGGGAGGGGAACCCGAGCATCGCTGAGAGGGCCCGAAGATCGCCGAAGGGAAGTCCGAAGCCAGACGGAGACAGTTCATGATTTGCTCCATGCACGCTCGCACCACACACAGAACAGATGTAAACAAAATCCATATGCCGATTACCCAAGCTGGGCTAGCACCAGCACAACCCCCGGCCCTATCAGCAAGTCCAGGGCACCGACGGGGAATCATCCAATCAGGTCATCTAGGTATAGCCCCTGTCTGCATGGTACCAACGGCCGATTCCAGGAAAACCCTTATGTCCAGGGCGAAAGGAGGACTTCCGGACAGGGCGGCGTGGGAGCGTCCGAAGGTCTAGTCCAAGATTTAACTGAAGAATGGTCCTCTTCGGAGAGCTGGGACCCCGCTACTCCAGAGATAGGAACAGGTATGAAGGCCTTGTCGAAATCCAGGAACATATAAAAAGAAAACAACCATGAATAGACAATTATAGAAAACAGACACCCCTGAAAATTAAACAGTTGTTAACAAACATAGGCTCTCTTGACCGCATAACTCATAATAGCTTAGAAATGACATACCTTACAGATTGCATGTATCAATAGACTTTAAAATTATAAAAAAATCATTCAATACCAACACTTAAAAAGAATACTTATCAAAACACTCTCTTAGATAAAACAACCAGCTGTTTATTTAATAAACACCTGATATAAAACCAAACTAAATACTTAATATACATCATTTTATATATTCCTCGCATTAATACCCCTTGCATTAAGAAAACTTGAATCATCATCCCAATCACATCCCAAATTAAGATTAGAGGCAAACTGCATAAATATATATAAAATTATCACATACAACAATATGCATACATAAAAATTTGTACCCTATAAATTACCGCCTAATGAATAAATAATTCACTCACTAATATTATAAGCGTACAAGAGATCTCCAATAAATATAAAATTATGATGCTAATTTAGAAAAAAGGAAAGAGGGGTACACATAGGCTAGCCACACACTCACAAAACAAAACAACAGGCCTGACAAGCTACATATTTGGACAACACAACACGAAACACATACCACCCCACACGCAACACTTAACACATAACGCTTAACAAACCCACAAAGAAATCACTCAACAAAATACCTCAAATCGCACAATCTAACACATAACAACCACATCACAATAACACATAACAACCAAGACTCTTCTCCCGGGAGGAGTATGTTGAAACTGCATCTCAGAAGGGGCGACTAGAACCTCTTCAATGAAACAGTTTCCTCATCATGCACAACTGGTGCAACTGACAGTCTTTACTTATAGCAAGGCTGTACACATGAAATATTTATCTTGGCCCCATAGAGATGTGCAGTTCCCTTACTTCTGAAATTTTTAAAATAAATTTTTCAGGTTTAAACCACTATCAACGGTTCCACTGCAGATACAACATAAATTGTAGAAAACATTCATAAAACCATTTAATATGCAATCAGTTCAAAATAAAATAAAAATCCATATACTTTAAACCAATGCTATTTACTTTTTACACAGTACAGCAGAAACATGATTTTACAAGGCCTCACAATACACGAGAATAACCTCATAAAATCCAGTACTCATAAAATGGAAGTTTTACTGTAAATGCTAAACAAATGCCTAAATAACTTTGCTCAAACAAATACAAAAAATATTCCTAAGACTTTAGAAAAATTTTAGAAATTATATTATACAAGCAAACATTGCCTTAGGCTCCAGAAATATCAGTGAGAGAAAAAAGTCAGTCAACAGCATTATTATTTATTATTATTATTATTATTTTTTAAGATTCCAACATTGAAAACCATATACTACTAAATATATAATTATTAACAACTATGGTGCACAAAGAGGCACTTATGTAGTATATGTAAAAAGAAGCATTATTAAAATACAAATACACATTACAATATATGTAGTAAAATTATAAAAATACATGCGCGCACAGGCCCAGTATTAAAGCTACATGTTGGAACATAAATATACTGTAATTTTAATCTCAAAAAATAAGACACCTATTTTGTGATTTTTCTATTGTAGCAATTTTCATGTTTTCCAGCTGCTATAAATCATTACAGTACCACAAATGAAATTAAGTGATATGTAAAATCCCACAGTTACTTGTAAAATATATTCTTGCCACGAAGTGCTTTCTTAGCCACAGCCAAATAACATGTTTAGTAGGAATATTGTAAACAAGTACTTTATTATCTATAAAACATTGTTCTCTGCTGTGTGATGCATACAGGAGCACAAGATCAATATACACATAAAGTCTATCTCATGAAAGAATTCCACATTTTGACAGTTCACTTCTGAGAAGTGTGTCTGTAAACAGGATTGTGGAGCCCGTGCTTTTCCAGGAAGCCAGGTAGGTTTAAAGCTCCAAACAATGGAACAGCCAGGTACATTTCTCGGAAGAGAAATGTCAAAATATGGAATTCTTTCATGAGACATACTGTACCTTACCTAACAGTATACACAAGTACTTTATGTATATATTGGTATTGGTATTTAATGATTTTTGAAAGCTATCAAGAATATAACATGTTCTAGGAGACTAAAGGTTCTGTGAATATGAAATGTTGAAATTAAATGAACTATGTCACCTACATTAACACACTTATTTAAATTTTTAAATATTAAAAATATTTTCGACACAAAATATTTTAGGGAAGAATCTTGTAAATAAAGAAAATTTACTTATAGGGTACCATAAAGTTAAAGATCTTAGTTAATGTCTTGTCCTAGGACGTAGTCACTTGCTGGTAGAGAGAGGTTAAAATGTGGGAGTAATGAAATTTTAAAATTTAACATCTTAATAGATGTTTTATTGATTATCTTCTTTAAAAGTGGGCAAGTCTGAGTATGTGACAAAGCAAGTGATAATTGTGCACTGAAAATCATGGTAGGTAACGGATGTAAAATGTAATTACACATTGTTAAGATACTTTTGAGCAAAGTATATAATTTTATATAACAATAGGGATATGGGCCACTCACAAAATGCCCATGCATGTCAGTCATGTGCACGCTTCAGTAATGTTTATTTTACCACGTAGTGTATAATAAAAGCATCTCTAACATTGTGTGAGGCTGCGTTCAGTTGGCGCTGTGGCTAGAGCACTCGCTTCCCGCCAAGGTGATCTGGTTTCGCTTCACGATTGGGCCGAACTGGATTTTAGCATGTGGTTATTGTGCTGAACAATGCCATTGGTCAGCAAGTTTTTTCAGGGATTTCGCGTTTCACCAGTTTCCTCATTTTCTGGTGCTGCTCCATACTCGTCCAATGTCACCCCTCACCAGTTTTAAAGACCTACTGATGATCAGTCGTACTCGTGTTCCTGAACCCTGTGTGTGTACCTGATGACAGGAACTGATTCCAGTTCTCGAAACGTTATACTGATTGTCTGGAAGACTACTGTGTTTTGTTTCGTCTCATCGTTGTGTCGCATGTTAACTTAAGTTTCTTTTTGATTTTTGTTATTTCATTTGTTATCTTTTTGGTCCTTGTTTTATTTGACCCGATTACCGTTTTTGGAATTTTGTGTTTTGTATATATCCTGGTGACTAAAGCATACTCTGCTTATTTGTGTTTTTTGTCTAATTTTTAGTTTTCTTTTGACAGTCATTTGTTTCACAATGGAGTATTGTATGTCCAAGCAACTAAATCCAGCCATGCACTCCCAATGCACTGTTATTTCACAGATCTTAACTACGTTGAATATGGACCCATGCAACAAATATATACAATTTACATCTACTTTGGGGGCTACAGTGACGACGTGATCAGACCACTCATCTCTAACATGCAATTGGGTTTGATTCCCAGTGGGGTTATGCCTGATTTTCGCATGTGAGCAACATGTCAGACATACTGCTAGCCATAGAAGTTTTTTTGGGGACTGTTTTGTAGGAGTGCAGAAAATGTATTTGGAATGACTATTTCCCCAGAACTCATTATTTTGACCTGAAATTTTCCACCAAAGCCATTGCACACTTTTTAACACATTAAGGGGCAATTTGACTATGTTAAAAGTTAATAACAACCATTCAGAGCTTATCAAAGGACAATATGTGATAGCATGGCTTGTACACGAGTGCAGCAGCTTATTTACGTGCATGTGCAGATACTGATTTTTTCTCTCAACAAAATTTCCCCCTGATGTATTCTGATTTCCCCCGAACCTCGTTCCCTTGATCGGACATATTCTGCACCCCTGCTGTTTTGTTTCCCCTGCTCTTGCATTCTGCTGTTGCACCTTACTCACCTATCATCCTCATCATCAGTGCTCAAGATGTTGATGTTAAGCACTGACCAAATTGTACCACTCTGTACACCAGCTTTGAAATTAACATAGCTCCTAGTGTCACTGTTGTGAAAATATGTTTAGCCTTATTTCAACGTCCTACATCATTAGAAGAGTATTAAAAGTCACTCTCATGCATTATTGTGTATGTGATATTTTTTTAATTTTTGGAGGAAGTTAGAGATTAAGCGTGATTTTAAAAAAAAAATATGTGCATTAGTGCATCGTAAATTTAAATATATATGTTATTAGAATTCTTCCATCAGGTACAATAGTTATTATATCACAGTCTTAAGTTTTGTGTATTGTAGTGTAGCAATCAAAATTAAGGCTACGTGGATGTTTCTATTAGGAAACATTGTTGCTAAAATATTGGCAGGAGTGGCTTTTATATTTTTGTGTGGATTATCTTAAATAATTACAGTTAAGTATTTGAAAAAAAATTATTTATAATTATTGGTTGATGATTCTGAAAATTTAAAGATTTTCGGACATAACGATATAATTTATACATCATTTATGTTTCATTCTGTACAGTCCCTCTCTTGTTGCGCCAACAGATGCGACAATTCAACCAAATTGTTCATTGCTAAGCATATGTGGTGACTCGGTAAGTAGGGGAAACGGACGAGAAGTTAAGACAGTTTTATCAATAGTTAGTAAATCTCTACATATTTCTTAACAGAAAATTGTGTTTCATCTGGGTCTTGCAAAAGAATTGCATTTTTTCAAAATAACATTGGCTTGCGCATTGTTGCTATCTGGGCATGTAGGTTTCATGGATGCACATTTAATCACTAGGACTACCTTTTTACGTTTGCTCCGTTGTTCTGACTAGAAAGTAGAATGGTTTCAAGAAATCTCTCCAGACAAATGCCAGGTTGGTTCCTAGTTAAATGCAGTGGCCGTTTTAGTAAAATATTATTTTTCTACAAGTAATTTTATTTTTGTTTAAAATTATGCTGTACACAACTATGAGGAAAATATTTCAGCAGTGGAAATCTGATAATTGTTTTTAACCACCTAACTACAACATCCATTATAATGTTGGCCCGAAGGGCAAGGAAAAAAATTCAAAATTCCTACATTAAAGTCATTTATGTACTTAGAAGGGGGGTAGGGGGGGGAAGTGTTCTATAACAATGGTTAATTGAAATGTAAAAACTGCTGTTTCTCAAACATAAATTATGTAAAAATGTTAAAGTGACAGTTTCTCGAGAACAGTTTTTGATTTTGAGTAAAAAATTTATAAGTATGAAACTTGTAAATGCCAGTTGAAAAGTGCACAAAAACAATTGGACAGGTTTTATGTGCAATAGAAGCAGATAGGAAATATTTGTATGTTTCAGGGATGATAAAGAAGAACAACTTAAATCAGACACTCCTACACCTGAAGTTGACGATGATGGCTATTCAATCAAGCCTAAACAGAATGTGTGGGAAATGGTTAAGGAGAATTTTTATTCCAGCTCAGACACGGATTCAGGTTAGTGTGCTTTATAACTTTGGTCATTATCTTTAGGTCCTTTAACTGCTGGTTTGTTAAATTTTTAAAATTATAAATCTGTTAAATATTTTAGAGGATGAGCGTGAGCGGAAGATACGCGTGGAAATCAAGCCTTTAAGCAATTCTTCAGCTCCTATTAGTGCGAGTGTAGATGAACTACGAGCAACAGTGGAAAACATTTCACTTTCTTCTGCTGCTAATACATCTGTGAGTAATAACTTTTTGTATATAAGAAGTTATGTATATGTACATCACTCTCCAGAACTGGGGCACTTTAAGGAAAAATAAATATTTTTTTGGTTCGAATGAAAAATATATTATATTTTTCAGAACTCTAATATGAAACTTTCCGAGGTCTGAATTTTAAAGGTTTTGATTGCCATGTAGTTGACAAAAGTTCCGAAGTTCATTGAAAGGTAATGAAACACTGCACATATTTAAAGTAATTCTGGTACTTGAAAGTCTTTAATATTGTACTGTAATTTGGTTTATTTTGATAAGACTTGAACTGTCAGTGTATAATGTTTTATGTTTTGTTTTCTTTTAGTTGTTTTTAAACAGTTACATTAAAATGTATAGAATGAAATTATTGAAATTCTGATATGTCGAATATGATATATTTGTATAATACAATGGACGAATAAAATAAAAATAATAAAGATAAAAGACCATTGCAGTAAATTAAAATATATCCTTCATGTAAATAAGTGTCTGCTGAATATTTTTACATCACATGAATCCATTAACAAGAAATGTGTAATTTATTGTTACAAGACAATGCTTTGCCATCCACGCGTGGCCAACACACAATTTCTTGTCCCCTTCTCGCTCTCCATGTGGAATGTCTGTTGCTCTTCTTTGATGTCAGTCAGCTAGAGAAAGAAGAGTACGTATGTGTACACCTATACAGTTAATAGCTTTTCAGGTATGCTTCAAGACAAATATGGAAACTAGTTCTACCACTTGAATTCTTTAGGTCTGATACAATTTATTGTCACTTTGATGGCAAAAATTTTTCTAGATGGGGTTGCATGTCCCTGTAAAATTTAGTAGGGCGAGCAGAGGTCATGTCAAAAGTGAATGTTTGGCTTTTAGTCTCTACACAAATGTGACTATGATAGTGATAAAGTCAGTAGTGATAATGGTCATTGTAATGGCAAGGGAGCAGCACAGTGGTTGTCAGTGAATCTGCATTTGTTTGTGAAACAGATGAGAAGATTAGATTGGATTTAAGAAAGGATGGTTAGGTGTTTTAATGAGAAAGTTTGAGAACAAGGTATTTCAATTGTAATATGATCGACATAATTTGAAAACAGCCATTTGTGGTAAGGACAGATATTAGCTGGTTTTGTAGATTAAAATTATTACATACTGTAAATAATAAGTATTAATTTTTATGGTAGGACTGTGGATTGAAGACAAATATGTGTTGCTGACAGTGATTTTCCACCCCAGGAACTAATTGGGAGAACTATACCTCCTGGATTGAACATTTTGACAACCAATTGCCACGTAGTACCAAGACCTTTTAGTAGTTTTTGAGACCTTGAAGATTCCAATTGCAGTATTTAGCGAATCATTGTTTCCAACTGGATGCATCTTCAGCCAAAAAGCTAAGATCATTTTGATAGTGGCCATGAAAGCCTACACAATTCTACTATGGGAAACCATTTCTATGGCCTGCCTCACCCTAAATCCACGACGAGATGTTAAAGGGAAATGTAAGAAATTATGTGTTGCCATTCATTTGAACATGTACCAGTTTCTGTGTTCTTTTGTCTAATTCTATGCCTTCACATCACAGTTGCTTTAAATTACATCAGATTTGCTATCTACAACTCTAGAACTTTACAACTTAAGAGGCAGGCAGCCTCAAATTCTCATGTGTAATACACAGATAAGTGTTAATGTGCAGCAGATTTCTGATGAAAAATAAAAAAAGTCTCAGTTTTCAAAATGTTAAGTAGCTGACAGATTAGGTATTTTGTGAGAAAAATATTTTTACTAGGTAAGTTAGCTGTTGTCTGAAAACCTTTTTAATTTTCTGGCTGTCTTTTTTTGATGCAGCATCAGGATTCAATGAACTGTGTAAATTGTATTTTGGAAACATTTGTATGTTTTTCTTACTTGTTTTTACCTTGCAATATCTTGTCAGTTCAGTCCTATTCGTTTTGAGAACTGAAATTATTTCTTGCACTGGGAAGTTTCTTTTGTGAAATATAGTTATGTGTGTTCTGGTTTATGTTACGGGAATGTAGGAATGCTGTTGTTCTTTATATAAATACAGTAGAATCTTGCTAATCCGAAAATCCGCCTAGTCCAAACAGAGCTAGAAGACAAAATATTTAATTTTTTTTTAAATTTAAGAACTAGGAAAAGTCAAGAAAAAAGTTTTTTCAAGTGATGTACGTTTATTAATACATAAGAAACTTCTAATGTGTCTGTGTCACTGTCTAACTAAAAAGACAAAACATAGAACTACATACGTACTACAGTACTATACTTATTTACGTAGAGAAATTTTTTTAATTTACTAACATATTGTATGTAGAATTTATGTTCTGTACAGGATTGACACAAAACAAATCATGTAAAAGCAAACTCTCTTTAAGAAGTAAAGTCAGTAATCTTCTTTTGACGTAATGCACTGAATCAGCTTGAAGATGCAATCTTTCGCCAATGCAGCATAAACATAACATCTGTTAGGGTTGCAGCGCCGTGTTGCTCGACGTAGCACAAAGCCAAATCAAGGGCAGTGTGAGGAACATCATCAGTCAGCGTGTTCTCTTCCTCCTCACTGTCGTCTGCTTCGAGATCAACTGAGATTCCCTGCGCAGCTGTTACGACATCTTCATCTGTGTATTCTGCGTGGCCACAGTCATCAACGGCTGTCCACTCTTCAAAGCACTCTTCTTCTACATTTTCGCAACCTGATATTTTTTTCACTAGTTGAAGTTCATACTTTTCTTTTGCCGGGGGAAGATCATTTGGACAAACTTTAAATCAGGCCAGAGATTTTTCCATGATTTCTGTAGAGATTCCTTTTGTTTTTTCTCCCAAGCTTCTGCTACCCAGTAAATAACATCTTTAATTGTGATTTTTCCTTGAGTTTATGCAAGATTGTCTGTTCTTCATTCCCTTCAAGCAGACAACAAAGGAGCATTTTTCTGTAATTCAGTTTCAAAGTCTGCGAAAATCCTTGGTCCATTGGCTGCAAAATTGAAGTAATGTTTGGTAGGAGAAAAATGGCTTTGATATCACCACAAACAAGTTGTATTTTTTCTGAGTGTGATGGAGCATTGTCTACGAGTAACAAAGCACTAGGAGGCAATCCATTTTCTTTGTTAAAAGTCTTTACTTTTGGCGCAGATTGGTTTTGAAACCAGTCTTGGAACAAGACACGATCCATCCAAGCTTTGTTTTGGTTTCTGTAAAAAACCGGAAGAGAGATTGTGTTCACGTTGTACCACCCTCTAGGTACAAGAGACAAAAGGGTCCGAGTAATGAGAGGGTAAACACGACAAAATAACCAACTAGATAGTACAAGGGAAAAAACGATGTATTATCAATTATCACTCAATACATACACTGACATCGGGAAGGGTGTACAATAGTTAATATAAGGTTACACATTTAATTGCCCACAACATGGCCTGAAGGGCCCATACAAATCAAGAGCGCAATTAGATTCGGGCCCCCTCGAC
>PNEQ01112598.1:0-41449 GCA_003012365.1 Medauroidea extradentata
GGTTTTCAAGTTTTGTATGAAGTAAAAATATGCAAATTTTGACTTTGAAGTGACATTACGGGAAAACTAGATGAGCTAATTTTTTTCCGTTAGATGTTAATGTTCTCTGAAGTAATGTCTACAAAACTAACACTATTTTATACAAATATAAAATTATGAATTTTTCCCCACTTGAACGCCCTTAAGACCTCGATGTTGAGCGCTGACAAATGTCTCACTCACTCCGTCTGGACAGTGTCCTCGCTGGTGATGAGAGAGATAACCAATTTTTAAACACTATCCTGTTAAATTTATGTGGAAAACTTATGCACTTTTTAATGAAGCCTTTCTTCACAAATTTTAATGATACTTAGTGTGGGATTTAAT
Source organism: Medauroidea extradentata (assembly GCA_003012365.1). Lineage (NCBI taxonomy): Eukaryota > Metazoa > Arthropoda > Insecta > Phasmatodea > Phasmatidae > Medauroidea > Medauroidea extradentata. The sequence goes on from PNEQ01112598.1 coordinate 367, forward strand.
ATTTTCTAGAGAAGCAATGTGCTTCGGAAACATTTTACGTCTCTTAAATATACTTGCATACGATATGGAAATATTGAAATAATCTTCACGTTGCTAGTTTCGTTCAGTTATTATTTTTTTGTGGAAGAGAACGTGCACTAAAATATTTTAGATCTCGTAAAACTTCTTTCCAAAGCTTCTCTTGCTCTGCGAGTTATTTCTTTCATATTACGATGTGCTAGTTAAATATATACGCGAGCTACTCGCATTCTGGGTCACATTCCGAAAAGCTTCATAGTCGCTGCATATTTCATTAGAGGAATGTATAGCTAGAAAAAGTTGCTGTCACGAAAATTATACTCTTGCATATTATAGAAACTTCCTAAGAATATTCCCTTGTCAGTTTGTCCTGCGTTTAACCGCGTCCGACATCCTGCGAGAAGCTGATTTTAACTCTGTAATATGATCGCTGAGAACAAACGTAATAATAATGCGTTTTCGTAGATGATGTGATTTTTATTTTATTTATTTCTGTTTCCTCTGCTGGTTGTAAACAAGCTTTTTCAATTCCTAACGTCATAGATATTGTGAGAAAAATACCATGGTGTTTATTCAAGTTAAAAAATATATATTCTGCTTTTAGAGTTGTCTAAAAAAATTTTAAAATTAAGATTTAATTTAAGTATGCAATCTTGACCACCTGACGAACTATTATCATTATTACTTTTCCAGTAACTTTTTGCAACATACCGAAATAAATACATCCGAATATCACAGTAGAGTTTTAATTTAATACAGAGTTAGGAATGGAACCTTCACGTATATGTCCGGCATACTCGCCGTGTGGTTGGACCTAAGTGTGTTTCGGTCACCGCGGAACGTGATATAGTTAGGGCAATGAACATTTCGCGAAAATAATTTTGCCCTAAGTGCCTTATGTGCACATGTACAGTTCTGATTCATAGTAGTGATTGTATGTTTTAACTGTCACGTGTCTTGGGGTTATACGTGCAAATAACATACATGTAGTGTCGCAGTAACCTTACTGTGGTTGGCACAGTCAAATGAGAGACGCCACTGCACACAGACAAGCTACTTATAACCATGAAGCAGAGCTGCATATGTGCACGTAAGACACTGAAACAAACTGGGGCAAAATTATTTTCGCGAAATGTTCATTGCCTTAATGATAGTTTATTGTTCGTTTGGCAGAGCTGCAGATGTGTATTTTTAACACGTTTTTATAAACTCACTTTCTTGTCATTTTGTTGATGAGTTACACACATCGAACGTTAACATAGCTCAGAACTGAATTGCAGCATTGCAGCTTTCTTGTGTCTGTTCGGTACAAATTGCAATCGATTTTAAGGGGGATTGATCCCTGACAAATCGGTTTTACGGGTTTTCTTATAAATCATGGAAAAGACACATTGTTTTCTTTTTCCACGCTGACAAGACATAGTTTATTGTTTTATTCACTTTTTGGAATCCATATGGCATTGTTTCTGTTAATGTTGCGGCCTCTGTAGTCGCTCCCGTAAATAATGCAATTTTTCCTTTTCAGCTGTTTCCCGTTGCAAAATAATGAATATATTGTGGTTCCAGCAATTACAGAAACTCGATTAAGTTTGTATCTACGCCTTGTCGTGACAAAAGTGTTGATACATCGACTGGAACAGATGTTATCAAGTAAAAACAGATAAATCCAAGGTGGTAGGGATCAATACCCCTTAAACTAACTTCCCGATGAGTTAGAAGCATGAAACTTTAAACACAGTTCAGAACTGGACGACAATGCATTAAAATAGGGGAAAATTGTGAAAATATAATTATTTAAAAAGTTACGAAAATTGTTTTTATGTACTATTACGTTGTAAAATTTGACACACATAAGACTAATAAGTAAATGATAATATAAAATAAAACATTATTTTTAATACGCCTCGTATTTAAAACAGACTAAAAATTGTAAAATAATTTCCCCTACGAAAAGAAAACGCGAAAGCCTTAAAACGGGTGGGAAGGGGGTAGACCTGAGGCGTATGCACTGGATAGACTAAGTGATGCGTGAATAGTTCACTTAAGTCCTTGACAGTTTTATTACACTGTAAATAATATGTATTGTTGCGTGAGTTTTCTCAACAACATTTACGATCTACACTGCCTATTCTATGAGTATTTTTTTTTATTATTAAATCTTACAAGTATTTTAATAGAAAAATTATTTGATACTTTTTGTCCGTGTTGGTGTTTTAAAATCATTTATTATTATTATTATTATTAATATTATTAAATTACAGTACACTTTATGGGATCTGCTAAATGAGTACAATTTGATTTCCAGAGTTTTATATGCTGCCAGCATCGATTTACCTCCATTCGTTTATTCAGTAAGTCAATACACTGTTGTATGGCAGTTAAAAATATAGAATTTGGTTTCTGAAGTGACATTGGTCAGTTGTAAAAAATAGAAGGGTTGATAAGTGAACATAACCGCGGCTAGCTGCCGTTTTCAACATGCTAATAGCGTAACCCATTCTGTCTTGTTGCACAGGAAGAGAATATTTGATACGTTCTGTACGCAACGAGTAGCCATAATGCCCGATTATTCATCCAGTACCTCCGCTGTGTGTAAATTTCTGCATTTCGGATTCATCATTGGTTGGTATCACTGCCAGATGCAACTGCATCGTGTATGGCGGTTTTATTAAATAACCTGCTGGGGTTAGGTAGGTTTGTTAGTCCCGTGGCCAGTTTTGCTAGAAATCTGCAAGCAACTCGGTGTTTTTTTCTTATTAGGACACTTAAAAACTCTATACGGGGTACAAAACTAACATTATTTCATATAAACGTAAAATTATGACTTTATCGCACTTGAACACCCTCAGCAATTTACTTTCATCGCCAAGTTTGAATTTTTTTATTTGTGCCAGATATTTTTTTCTTGTTTTAGACACAAAATATGACTAAATTTTGCTGTACTGAATTTTTTTATCTTTCATAGTTTTTGCGTAATAGCTTCTTAAAGTCAAAATTTTCATGTTTTCGTTTCAAGGACTACATGAAAACCAACTGACATTCCAAGTTGAAAAAAAATTCGCAGTGGATAAAGTCGTTGCAGGCTAGAATTTCACGTAGATAAAAGTAAAGAATAAATATTTTTGTATATAAATAAAAATGCTGAAATTTAAAATAAAAATTTTAAAAATTCTATATTTGAAAAAAATTAAATTAATTTATTTTGTGATTTAACATAGCTGAATTTACAGCGTACAACATCGTTATTCAATGTCTTTTTTTTTTTTCAGTTTGGTGAGTGAGTTGGTTTTAGTGTCGTCCTTCAAACGGAAATATGCAAATTTTGGCTTTAACGAGCCATTACGCAAAAACTACGCGAGATAAAAATGTGTTATATCAAAATGTAGTAATGTTTTCTGTCTAACACAAGGAATATATATATATATATATATATATATATATATATATATATATATATATATATATGTTACAAATATAAAAATAAAAACGTGGTGATGAAAATTGCTGTACACCGCGACCTTTATCTACACGTCTGGTGCTACATATATAGCTGATAACTAGGGACCGCTGATATTTTTTTTAAATATTCCTGAACCAACGTGTTTCCATGTGTTGCATGCACCTCTGCAGTTTTGTTTCATTGCTATTGGCAGCGTGTCTTTGGGGAAGTACGTTTCTCATGTGCCTGTATCAGAATAAGGTTACTGTGATACCACACGTCTGTAATTTGAAGTAAAACGATAGGACAAGTAGCAGTTAAAACAGCCAATCATTGACCAAGTAGCAGGCCTGCAGATGTGTATACGAGGCACTGAAACCTACTGGTAAAGAAATCTTTTCATCAAACATACGGGTCCCTACTGATAACAGAATATTTCTCGATTGCTGCACTTCAGCCATTCATGTTTGAGCGTGGTAAGATGCGGTAGGGCGGAATTTTTTCTATTATATATGTGTGTGCGCGTGGGCTTGTGTGTGTCGGTGTATATAGTATAAGACGATATATATCAGGATACAAAATAAATTCCTAGTGTGTAAATTCCTAGTGTGGAAGTTATGTATCCCGAGGGCAGGGCGTACCATCTTGAGATGCATGTTTTCCCACATATCACCGGCATGAGGTTGGCAAGTCTGACACCCTGTACCTAAACATCCTGAGCGGCAACTTAAATCTGGTAGTCCGTAGGGATGAATTGAAGTGAAGCAAACTCTCCCTCGAGAATACCAAACGGCCAACGGCAACGTCCGCCGCGTTTCCCGCGTGAGGAAAAATTTGGACTGACCCAGCCAGCTCATTAAATATATTAAAATACTTGTTTATTAATACAGGATCAGAATGTTGTATGGAAGATTTTTTAATTCCGCACAAGAAGATTAGCTACAATTGTTTTAAAATAGAATTGCGGGTGGCAATAGCCACAGCCGGGATTGCGAAGGGCAGGGGAAGATAATCTATGGATCGTGGATGTATTGTTTTGTTTCCTTCGGCTTTAGTTCATCCAAGGCGTGCAAGAAACCTTGCTAGAGGGCATAACGATGATTGAGCACCTTCTCTGTCCCAGCGGCAACTGAAACACAAAATAAATCTTAAGAAATTTTTGTAGGCATTTATCTCCAGTAGCGTTTTCTGGTTGTGGAGTGATGATTGTTATTAACCTCCTCCCAACTCACTCTTCCCTGCATCTGTTCCTTCTTTTTTTTTTCTCTCTCTTTTGTATTTTTCCTCAATGATATTTCCTTGAGTCACAGTCACGGGGTCCTATTTTATGTTGTTTTCCTAATATTATTTGTCAAATACTGAAAGAGAGCATATATCCTAAAACAGTCATATAGAGATATGTTGAAATTGTGTTTTCCTTGCATTCTAATAATATTCAATCTAAAAAAATTATGTAATTCTGCCTAATTATCGACCTAAACTTCCTTTTAAGTCAATTGCTACACAATAGGCCTACTACACAATTTGTTTGCTTTGAAAAAGTGAAACTACGTAGTAAAAACAATTATCAACACTTCTATACGACCTTTTAGGATACAAAACATAATATTTCAAATTAGCGTAAGTAGAAATCCGTAGTTTTAATTAATACGTAGGCTAACTTTTTAAAGTGAAAAAATAATAACATCCAACGTAAAAAACCTTTATTCGTTATACAAAATTCATTGCTTTTTCTACAATGACCTGTACTGTTAAAAATAATTATAATGTATACATATTTTAGGAAAAGTCTTCGACAAACGCATGAACATGTTTTAGCGTGTCACACGTGTAAGTTTCCCCTCGCGCGAAACTGCTTAACTAGTTTTCAATATTTTTATACATTTGAAGAAACACACATCAAATTCTGCTGCTAACTAAAAAAAAAAATAATAAATAAAATCGTATTCGTCTGCGCGTACACCTGCCTCCCGCCGTACTCTCCTGGCACTCGACGTCTCATCGTAGCACTTTCATATGGCGTATACGCAAAACAGGCCAAAGTAAATAAACATGCAATACAAACTACAACGCCGCCTACCCGACCAGCTATTGTTTTAAAACTACCAATAAATATGTCAGGTTAAAGTTATACTAAAACAAACATGCAGAAATGTACGACAAGCAATATGTAAAACGTAAAAACAATTTATTTTGCAAAAAAAATGTATTTGCTTAGAAAATTTTGCTTTCATATTTTAAAATAATATGTTTTTTTAAAAACTATTACATTTAATTAAAAAATATTTTCTATCGAGAGCAATAATATATGGTAGTCAAGTAATATTATTAAAAAATTTGGTAAATGCGATATAAGCATACCAGTTTAATGCCATCACACATTTTTCAAACACAATATTAGTTATACTGTAATTTTGTGTCAAGTCATTGTAAGTTACTTGTAATCCTATCCATTAGATTAAAATTTTGGAGGAAAAGGTGCACCAATTCAATCTTTCGTAGAAACGATTTTTACACTATTATTACAGTAATAGTTCATGTATTCCTCAATTTCAAACTATTCCGTCTGAATCCGCTTCCTAAAACCTTGTCATGGCCATATATATAGTTGATACACTGATCTGTAAATTTAGACTGTAGTAAACTGTGATAATCTTGTTAAGTTTTCAGCAAAATTTAATACTCTTTGTGCGAGGGCAGCGTAAATTATTTTCAAATTTTTCTTTCATATTTTATTGTTATTTGCTTGCAATTCAATTTCAATTTTTTTTATTAACCAAACGAAATGTTGCTAGGCATACTAGTTAGACCCACCAATACATGGACATTCAGAAGAGTTTTCATCACGCAAAGGCTGCTCGTATCGCGACACCTACACTCGCAGTAGTCTGCCACGTTCGCGAAAGAAGATTTGTTGTTATTCAAAGGCCACGCACCAAACCTTCATTTTCAGCAGAACAGCGCAGTTCGGCGTTGACAGAAATCTAACAGCAGAATACCACGAAACGTAGGCAAATCTTTTACCTTTAGCTGTCCGTCTGCTATAGTTTTTCCCTAACTAAAATGTTCCTTTCCGTATGATGAAGCAACCATATTCCATGTCCTACTGCCACAATACTGCAAGAGCACCTACTGAACCATATACATGATGTTCATTATTTCAAAATCCGGCTAACCCCTATTATACAGGGACGTATTATTTTGAAACATTGGGGGTAATGTTACGATTACCAAGAGTCTCGCCTGGAGGACGGGCTAACGACGACGGCAGTACAATCAGGTCAGTGGTTGCACAAGACAAGGGCCTCAGCGATTCTCCCCACCTGCACTGAAGTGTGGTAATATAATGCAATGTATTGGGGGAATCGAGGTCTGTCTCCGTCAAGCCTTCCAGCCGTCACCACCTCGCCAGGGTGGTCCTGGGTCGAGGCCCACGACTTGCCTCCGACCGTCGATAGCTGAGCACATTCATCATCTGCCTCCGGCACATCATGTTACGGTGAGGTCTAAGTTGTTCGAAGGGTCACCCATCATAGAGTAGAGTACAAAGTTAACTATCTAACTAAACAGCCGCTCCCCTCCTATATAAATTATGTAGTGTAACTTTGTAGTATTCTGTAAACTAAACTATGTAGAGTAAAGCCATCGTAATTTGATTAACATATTTCATTTAACCGTAACCCTCATCCTTAACTTAATCACTTAACTAGTTTCAGTATAAAGTGCCTACCTCAGGCTACAGCCACCCAACTACTATAATTCATGTCTAAAACAAAGTTAAATGAACATTTTACAACGATACGATTCCGAAATCCATTACACACATATTTATAAATATATGTATTTGAGTACATAGGAATCCAATACATGAACACTAGGCGCTTTAAAAAGTCGGTTTTTGTATCTATGTTCCGTCAATAAACTAGACATTGCGCGTGATATTTTCTGGGTTTTCACACACAAAATTTCACTTAGACGTGGAAACGTCTAAATATTTATTGCATTTTGCAAGAGGTTGAAAGACAACTCGGAAAGACCAAATAGAGAACTTTCCTGGAAAACAATTTTCGTCGTCTTTATAAGCAAATATTTTGCCATAATGGCTCATTCTTTTAACTCAGTCATTTTGCGTAGAAAACAAAATAATGGCGTCATAAAAAGTTAACACAAAAGGCGTCATACCGCAACTTTGCTCACAAGGTTAGATGAAACTCTATTCTGTAATTTTATTGCTTATGTAACACTCCGCTCTTAATAACCCTAGACGTTGACGTTTAAGGGGCAGTAGCGTCGCCTTTTTGGAGTTATGTATTTTTCATCATTGTTCTTAAGTTTCCTTTTTTTTTTTTTTTTTATGAAACTTCGTTGGAGTATAAAATGTGTACTAATAGAATTTCTGACGTATCAAGCTATTACATCCTAGTTCTGTTACGGCATCTGAAAGTGTCCAACGTAAAGAATCATGATCCTACTCAGTATGTTCAGGGTCGGCTAATACAGGCATGTCGTCAACACTAATAAACCCTATGCTTTTACGTAGGTCGCTAAAATTTCAATTATGTAATTCAAATATATTTTATTCATAAAAATTGATAAATTTGAGTTCACAGCTGTCCTTCCACCTAACTACACTAAATCTGGCCTCATAATAATCTATGTAGCTAAATTGGAAACTTAAGCACCACCTACGGAATAATGTAAAATCTGAAAAGTGTTTTGTTGTTATAGAGAGAGAAAGAGCGAGACAAAAGGGAAAGACAACAAATTAAAGTAATTGTAACTTGTGACGCGTGACATTCGCAAGTCAAGCCAGACAGTTTGGAATAAGCATCATTATCCAGGACGTGCTACAACTGGGCGGGCGGGAAATTAGGGATGTGCTCTACGACTGAACTGTGCACACCGAGGCTGTGTAACACTACAATGTTGCCACACGTACAACTGAAGATGAAAAATATTTGGCTATAGTAACGCTAAAAATCTACGATCCCCATACAAATATTGTTCAGAAACTGAAATACAATTGTATATGTATAGACGATATACATTGTTTTTTTTTTTCGCACAGATAAAATACTACTGATACTTGCAATGCGAAAGGTGTTAGCAAGGTAAGTTTTAATTGTAGAAAATTACCGCTGCCGCGGTGCATCATTACGTCGCACCTGTTATGTACGTATAATTAAAATTAAGTAATTAATAATATATATCTTGCAACAATGTTTCCAGTGAAATTCAGGTTTTTTTTTTTCTTTTAGAAGTCGTATTTAGCTATGTTATTATTACTAAGCATTTTTACGGGTGTTTTTTTATCTAAGAAAAAAGATTGGAAGAACTAAAGTAGCTTAAGGTAGTCGTCTGGTTAAACGTATTTTGCGCGTTGGAGGCCTGGAAGTGCGGAAGATAAGGACGAGTTAGCCTCTAAGCGCAAGTCACTGGACTGGCGTGCTGTCGTCTCGCCGACAACGCGCCTGTATGAGACTTTTAATGGTGACCCTATTATTTCATGTCGTATTATTAAAGATTAAGGACTATTGTACACGCTTGCACCTTTTAAAAAATTATGCGCCTATATTTTCTTACCTATAAAAGACCGCAAAATCTCCCATTTCCGCCATTTTCAGCCGCTAGAAAATATGCTTTGATGAGTAGTTATGAACTTGAAACGGGTATTCACACGTGTAACGTTGTTTAAATCTTATTCCTAAGCAGACATCACTCATGTGCGATGATCAGTTTTCCAATTATTTGGTAATGGCAGAAGCTCTGCACATCGCCGCGGTGGCCTGGACAGGCGGCCCCCTTAACAATTATTTTTACTCACAGTTGTATCGATTGGAGATACATAAAGCGGTCTAAGTTTTGTTCGCACAAAATTTAAATTAACAAATGTTCGTAACAAATAAGTGTTTAATAAACTTCACTAAATAAATAAGTGGCGGTAGAAGCAACATCAGTGGTTTTTTTTTTATAATAATGTACAAGCTCCTGTCTTTGGGGATGCTATGTAAGTAAAAATAGAGAGAAAAAATATATTTAAGTACAATACGTTTTACGCAATATTTCACGTACGTTTTTTCTTCTTGTTCCATTTTCCAACACTTAATTTAACTTCTTGTTCACGCCGCCTCCGAACAGTTCAACTTCCTGTTTACTGGAGTATCTTTGCTACAAAACGGAATTCGGCTGAGAGATTCATGTGGCTTGTAAGAAGTAATATCTCATTCCCGCTTGAAAATAATTTCAAAGTTTCGTTGTAACGTTTTATGAGCGCGCTGTGTATCGAGGGCTAGACTGCGTGAGCGAGTGTAACACTAAGGATAACATAATTCTTTGTGTTTTAAGATGGCCGCCTGTCCAAGCCGTTAAACGGCATGCAGAGTTTTGGCCGACCAACTAAAACTGCTCAACGTGTATGAGTTATGTCTGCTTGGGAATAGCAGTCAAAACACGTTACGCGTGCATGTTTTCTGCCCCCCCCCCCCCAAATTAATATTGAACTATGGTTTTCTCGCGGTCGAAAATTGCCTTAATGGGTGTCTTGCGGTCAATTTTAGCCACAGATATCTTAATTTATAACCTTAAAAAAGGTGTAGGTGTGTACAATACATTTTCATTTCTAATATTACGTCATAAAATAATATGGTCGCCATCGGCGAGAAGACTGAGCGCTGGTCTAGTGGCTTGCGCCTAGCGGCTATTGGGGTGTGCAGCCCACGTGCTGTGTTGTCCTTAGGGTTTTCCGCTCTTCTAGGCCTTGTACTCGTGAAATACGTTCGCCCACTGAAGCCACCACCTACCTTATAAACTGAACTACGTCGCGATAGGTTAGAAATATGTACACATTTTTACGAAACTACAAATAATATTTCCATCACAGTCATCTACGAAAAGAAAACACATCTCATATTCCGGCTGTGGAGTGCTTCTAAAAATGGCGCGTTTTAAAAACACGTTTTTTAAAAGTTAAAATTGCTATAAGAACAGGACTTTCGCACTGTACATCTCAAAATCAAGTAGTGGGCCGCGGTGGCCGAATGGTCAGACCATTCGCCTCCCACTAAGACGATCCGGGTTCGATTCCCGGCAGGGTCGGTCCCCGGATTTTTGCATGTGGGAATCGTGCCGGACGGCAGGTTTTCTCGGGGATCTCCTGTTTCCTCCCCCCTTTCATTCCGGTGCTGCTCCATACTCACATCATGTCACACTTCACCAGCGCTAAAGACCTTGATCAAAATCTCTCACTCACGCAAAATCAAGTATTCTGATAGATATAAAACTGTTCAGGACTACTACCCTGAACTTTGCCTTAAATTTCTTAACAGTTACATTACACGGCGAAAGCTCGTATGTTCCAGAGGTACAACGGAAATACTACGTGCTGTACAGTGTCCTGTACGTAAGAACATTGACGCACTTCACGTGCGCATCTGTAATGTTATCATTCCTTCATTTCTAACATCCAACCCGCAAAAAGTTTCCGGTTGGTGGAGCCTTTAATCAGTACGCAGACTGTATAAGGTAAACCACTATACTTTTGAACTAGGCCAAAACGGCTTTTTTTTTTTCCTTGCTGTTATTTTATTTACATTTCATCATAATGGCATTTAAAAGGAAACAATATAATCACATTGTGGTAAGAAATAGATAACGCACGGGAGTGAGTGAGAGATTTTGGTTAGCGCTCAACATCGTTGTCTTCAGCGGCGGTGAGGGGTGAAATGAGGTGAATTGGAGCATCGCCGGAATGAAGGGACGGGGGAAACAGGAGGTACCCGAGAAAACCCACCGTCCGGCACGATTCCCACATGCGAAAATCCGGGGACCGACCCTGACGGGAATCGAACCAGGATCGTGGGAGGCGAGTGCTGTAGCCATTGCGCCAAGCACATCCCTTTATAGAAACATGTAATTACAACAACAACATTCTTAATAATCTACGTTTACTACAACCATTCTTTTATCATATATTCTAGTTCTTCATCTTCCTTATCCTCTTTCCTTCCCCTTTCTCCCTCCGTTTAACTATTTCTCCTTGCAGAGGTTTGCATTTTACAGAAGCTGATCTGCTGCTTTGTGTTACATATTGACAGGTGTATTATTATATTTTAAAATCGTGCGTTGACTACCAACATTACACTTAACAAGTGGAAACACAGAAGAATTCGGTAATATGTAAGAGACGTTATCAGTATCTCTTTCAAATTTGTATAAAATGTCTGTTGTGACCATCACAGTTACATTTTACATTTACGTATTATTTCGAAATGTTTTTTTTTTTCTTAATATTACAAGTATTTCCGTAATTACCTATAACGGCTGCACACAATTTTGCAAGTGTATATGATTTATAACATTCTGCATTTTTATTTCGGTGCTTTATTTATTTAAACTGATATTTATTTTGTTTAGTAGTCGTGTGTCCCTATTAAAGCGACAAGGATGGATGTTTGCCTGTATTATTTGGTACCAGTTTCTTATTGGATTTACTTCAACCAATTTTGCTAATGCTCCTGAAGTTGAAGTTTTTTTTTTATCTCTGTGCGTTTGAGCAATATTTATCATTGTCCTAAACTTCGTAGAGTTTTTTTCTTAAATAACATAATCTGTAGTCTATCAAGATTCCCTCGAGTTAGTAGACTTTAACAAGCAGTTTTATGCCGGTTTATCCGATATAAACTTTCTTCGTAAAGTCTTGGTTTTCAATGTGCTCCAATTGGATTGAAAAGTTGCAATGCTGAATATAAAGTGTTTGGTTCGGCCATTTTTCAATTTGTTTCAGAAATATGTCTTGTTGGTTTTTCGTAAACTTGATTTCATTTGTTCACATCGTAAAGTGACGTATTCAGTCTTGTCTGTTACCATATTCAGTATAAACGGACGGTTTGAATAAACCTAAGATTGTGTGAAAGTAAGTGTTACTGAACATAAATAAGGTTAAAAAATTTTATATGTTCTACTATTTTTGTGTATGTCTATGTATTTTTCTGTTAATGAATTCTGCCTGCTAAATATAAATTAGTAATACACTGTCAAGCAGCGCGGAACCAAAAACGTCACCCAGTGAACCCTGGCCTGACACGACAAAATTACGCACATCGTGTTCTTCTCTACCTATGTAGGGACTGGAACATTTGGCGAATTGATTTCAGGAGCAGATAGAATCCACAAGCTTGTTGATAAATGTTGCTTTGCTATTGAGTGCGAATTAGTTAATACGCCTGCAAGACTACAGCAAATATCAGATCAACAACAATATGAGAGCTCAGTTCAAAGTTTTATAGTTTTATTGAGACAGCAGCCAGTGAAGAAAAGGCAGTGACGTAATGATACACAGGACCGTGAAATATAGCCTAAAGGACGTTGAACTCACGAAATTTTCATGTCTCTGCCTATGTGTTCAGCGTTAATTTCTGTATAACGCCCTCAGCAGGTCCTCGTTAGAAAATTAAAAAGGTGGGACTTTCATACCAATTTGCTTTGGGAGACGGTAATTGGACTGTCTGGCTCCCCTGCTGGTAGTCTGTAACTGGAAATGCTCGTTAGGCACAGGCAGTTCGCTGTGCGGAATCCTCAGTGTGTGGTCGTTTAATGCCGTTTGCGCCCGGCTTTGTGAAGGTCGAAGAGATTACATGAGTGAGCTGTGAGTGTGGTGCAGTAAGTCATATTTCCTTGTCGCTGCAAATATAATTTCAGCTTCACAGTCGGCGACAAAAGTCAACCAAGCTCTCGAAGAAGAGAAACTTGCAACAAGCGTACTGATCACATTTTTTTTTAGATTTAGTGGCTGGTTGAAGTGCGTTATGGCCTTGCCATTCACGATTTAGAAGATAGATGAAAATACCTTTAGTTGTATAAATGCAATTAATGTACAAGCTGAGTAAGAAAATTTACGTAAAAATTACATTTCTTTATTAGGTATTGACCAACGAAACATTAAAAATTGTTTGAACAATGAAAGATCTTGGTCCTAATCTTTATCTTATATAATTTTCGGGTGAAATTAATCCCACCAAATTTACTTGACCTACGAATTGAGAAACATTTTTCACTTTTTTTTTTTTTTTTTCATAAGCTATTGTAATACATTCCGGCCTGACTTAGTCCTGTAGAGTAGTGCTTAACATCGCATTGCTGATTAACTTCCATTAAACTTTTTTATCTGTGTGCCAATCTTAGCTTTAGATATTTTATTTTTATGAGATATCGGCTTGTAAAAATGTTGTACATAATCAGTACATTTTCCAAATTAACATGTTAGGCTAAGGTTTTAAATAATTGCGAAAGTAGCGTAATTACTTTTCCGGAAGTAACAAATGTTCGCATTTCGATCAATAATAATAATACATTTTGAAGTAGACAATGTAAAGAGTTAATTATTTCATTATATATCGGTCTTGTTTGAGTATATTCTAGTATCTGTAATTCACTTTCCTGTGTTATTCTTGTATTTTGAAATTGCTGATGTACGACAAAGAAGTACAGTGTTTCATGTAAGTAAATAAAGCGGGAATGATACTTGAGTAAACGTGTGTTTCAAGTTTTTAAAGTTTAGTGTTAAGAGTAAACATAATAAAGAAACTATGAGAAGTATAAGATTATGTTGCTATGTATACCGACGTGTGTTGTTTTTATTTATTTGGTGCAGGATGGACAAAAAATGTGATTCTAGAAACAGTGGCCGTTTAGTAGCTTTAAATCAATAGTTTCTTTGTAGTTTGTCTAATTGTAGTTGTTTTGGCAGTTCTGAAGGCTGTCATGTAAAGAAAAAGTATAATAGGATTTTTTTTTTTTTTTAATTTTTAAATTTAAATTTCTGTATACAAGTCTACTGATAACTATCAGAAAATAAAATTATTATGCAAGACTTTGCATCTTCGTATGAACATTCAACAGTTTGGAAGATTTTTGCTATTCAGTGATAAAAATTATTAAACTATATCCCTTGCTGGAAGCACAAATTTCCAGCATTTGGCTGATGTAGTTCGGTTATGTTATTTGTATGTTCGCATGTATTTGAAGAGAATGACAGTCCCGCTGTTAAAAGTAATTGCTCTTTTGAAATAAATTCTTGTAATCTAAATTTTATAAAAATATCCTTTGCGGGATAAGTGATTTCCGCGTAAAATTGAAGGTCTGCAAGTAAAATTGTTTGTATACCTTCTACGAAGTATTTTTTTTCTACATCTACACATTTCAACACGTTCCAGTTGAATGAATTAGTTTAATATTATGTTTGAACGTAAACGTCAAGTAGAATTTGTGTGTGTGTGCGCGCAGTAAACATTAATGTACGAATACTGTATAAAGTAAATGTTATAAAATTTTAAAACCGCGTTAAAATAATTTGCTGCAAAATTTACAGTTCATTTTTCAATATAGTCAAATTTACATAAAATAAGGTTATAGAACCTGAATAATATTGGTTTCATTTTGTTTGCAAAATTTCAGAGTCTATTGGTAAATGTAAGATTTTGTGGTTTTTAATTTGAGTTCAATTTTGTTTTTAAGAGTTCGGTGAAAATGTGCTTGTTTATGTATATAGTATATTTAAGTTAGTTACCACAAACTGATATTAAAACACCTACATACATAAAATTTTTATTCAAGACACTAAAAAAGTTATGTTATTAAGAGTAAGAAATAAAATAATGATCAAGATTATCAAAAACAAGTCATTAGGCGTACATCTAAGTTTTTTTTTAACTACCCTAATACAATTTTTTTACAATACGTATTTGTTTCGGTTAATGCCATAAAATCAAATTGGGGATATAGATATTCAGCCGAAGTAATCAATTTGTTTTTGAAAAGGTGTATGATTTTTGTTACTTTCTGTTTATTTTGTGGTTTGAATAAAATTTCGATGTGCTGGTGTGTATTGTAATGTATTTAGATGTTATTTCGGTTTTATTGTTATTCGTCATGTGATCTTGTTTCTGTCGGTTGGAAATAATACCACACTTCTTAGAATAACTATAAAATGTTAACTTCGTATTTGTAAGCAGTTTTGTTGGATATTTTTTTGGAGTGCCTGGATGTTTGAGTGTTTTGTGCCGTTTTTGAGCGTAGTGTATGTAACCTCCATTACATCACGGGATGCGTCGCATTCCACGAAATTTCATCAGCGGTCCGCTATGTTCACTCTTTTCCCAGGCCAGCTTTTTAGAACGACGTGCCGCGGGCAGAATTTTAATTTTTTTTTTCTCGAAAGCCATAATGTGTGTTGTTTTCATGTCTTTATTTGCAAGAAGAGATTTTCATTAGGCTGTAACGTAGACGTAAGCTCGCGGCATGGGTACCAGACAGCTCCTTTGAAATTTTCGTGAACCCAGTGTTGACAGATATACCAAAATTCTGCTGTTGTGTACGAGGGCTTTTTTCATCACGATGCATTAAAGTACTTCACGTAGAAAATATGTACTTTTTGTGAGGCAGAATTACGGGAAAGATAACAAATTTTACTCTCTCGTGTTTCTTAATTTTTGTGTTTCTGTGTATTATACAAAATTAGACAGGATGCATTGTGTTAAATTTGTGTGGTTATATGAAAAAAGTAACTAAAAAATATTAAATAGTACTCGCCGTTTGGCAAAGAAACACTGAACAGTATTTTAACAATGACGTTCCTCAAGTTTAAATATTTTTCTTAAAATTATACTTTGAGGTTTGTATTACTTCTACTGTTATTCACTTTATGGATAGATTGAAAGCACATGTTCGACCTATTTTTTATAAGCTACCACGAGACAAAATTAATGACTCACCCTATACAGAATGACTCACGAAGAGTTACCGCCACACGCATGGCTTATTCCTTATATCGTGTGGAGCAACACATATCATATGCATGTGAGTCTCCGGTTAAATGAAACTCCATAGTTTTATTACTACATATAGTTCTCCGAAGGGGCGTATTACACGCGAGATGGCATTAACAACATGCACAATTCCCGAGTCGTTTGACTTTGTGTGGTTTATGGAATGGTTATTATTTTATTCGTCATGTTTAAGATGTTTCGAATTAATCTAGAATACCGGGAATGACACCCACATGCATGTTAAACATTTTGCTTTAAGAGTGCGTGGTAGATAAATAAACGCTGAAAACATCAATTGATTTCTACGCTTCTTTCGAAGTCAATATGGATAAAATACTCAATGACAATCCGAGATAATGGTATTTGCCAACTTGATGAGTATATATTGATCCATAATTACTAATTAGTTACGCGTAATCTCTTGCGCCGCAGTTAAATGCACGAGGTTCCGGCGTCGGAGATTATGCCTCTGAAATTCGTAACACTAGAAACAATTTTGTTTAAAACGTTGGCTAAAACTATGTAGGATTGCTATTTTTAAAGTTTCGCCAATTGGCTTCAAGAAACCTACAGTTATAGATTAATGTTTTTAGCGTTGAATTATGTATCACGCCCTCTTAATAATGTAAGGAATAAGACCGGTGTGTGACGGCAACTCTCCTCGTGAATCATCCTGTACATGACAACGCTACGTGTGCGTAGAGCAGACAGTGATGGCGAGTTGATGGGAGTGGTGTCTGGCAAATGCACTCCCGTAGAAGGTGAGAATTGGATAAATTGGGGCGAAAGGAACGGAAGGTAAGAGAGGGTGGGTGAGGTTTATAGGGGCAGAGCCAGGGAATTGAATTGCGGTTGGTGTGTCAGCAGGCCTGAGGAGCGACTAGTCGAAGCTGTCAGGCTCGTATCCGGCACAATGAATGAACGGTTTTTCCCAGCCCGTCATCTCCTCGACGAACTATATGGCGCAAGCCTGCTCTTTCTAAAACGAAAGTATCAAATTAAATTTAACTGTAATTTTTCCCTTCCCTCCGTCTGTCAATCCTGCGGAATGGATACGGCAGTGATAAATCATTTTGTCGGTGTGATTCGTCTCGTGCAACGTGTGTCTGAGATGTGGAAGCAAAATACTGGTTTCGGTAACATAACGAACATATCTACTTCTCGGTATCTTAAATAAATAACCGAAATGCGAGGTTTTGAGCAGGACTTTAAAACAGTGTGGAGCTAGACGAAACCGCATTATTATGTGTTAAGCAGCACTTACACGACGCAATGAAAGAATTATTATTTTTGTGTAATTGCTACTTTTCTGAATCCCTCCTACGTATTAAAAAAAATGTTAATAACTGCTATATGAGTCTCCAGATAAATATTCGCGTAACATATTACTTTTCGCACAGTTGAAAACATGCTTCGCTCCCATCTGTTAGGGTCATTACACAGTTGGCCACATGATCAGGGTACAAATACAAATAGAATCCTTAGCTCAGCTCAATGTGTAGGACCGTGTACAAAAAGTGCAGTATGTCTCCTGGTCTTGCACAAGAAACTCTTGTGCACGGTTTGTGAATATTGGCATCTCCCTCGAGGTTTACATGTATATTGCATTCTGCCTCTCTAGTTAATAAATTAACACCATTTCAGGATGGTCTGTTTATTCTAATTTCTCCAAGAACGGTATACCTGCTACAGTAAAAATTTTTGAGGCAAAGACAAATGTATCTTTGTTATTGGAGTCGAAGTTTTGGTACTGGAACATCAGTACGATTACAGAAAAAAGTATTTCAGCAAAATATTATTATATAATTAAATTTGTGTATTGTGAATATTCTTTTGTTAAACAGATAATTTATTTATATAAACCTAGATGCATCCTTTGTGAATACATTTCTGTATTAAACCCCATTAGTAACTTACTTTTTTTGCGAGAAAACCGACTAAAATTAAAGCGTGTTTTCTTATTTTCTGCCCTTGTTTCTGTTTTACACTGACAGATGCTCACCTCCGGTCAATGTCTAACGTTGTTACCGCCCTCAGTGTCCCTTCTCAAACTAGAACACGCCCAGCTGTCGCTCTAACTGTAGGTCCGTCAGCCGCGCTTGCTGAAGGTTTCGGTTATGTAGGAACACGTTTCTTAAAAATCGTGTTTTCAATTAATTTTTTGTAACATAAATGCTATGTAAATTAATTAAAAAGAAAACTAAGATATTGAGATATACGCTAAGAGTTATATTAAAATTATATTTGTTTACATATATTTACTGTTTTGATCTGTGTAATCGTAATTGGAGGTAAACCAATTTTGTGTACTGATTTCACTCTCACATTAGCAATTATAAATAACATCAGTTTACGTTACCTTAAACATTTATGCGAAGTAGTTATTTATGTCTCTACTAGCTCTGAATTTCAAAACTAGGTCATAAACGTTGTTTACAAATAAGCAAACATAAAAACATTTAATCTAGGAAACAATCGCCACATTGAATTTTATTATTTTCAGATATATATATATATATATATATATATATATATATATATTTTAATTCTGTGAAGAAAAATGTAAAATCTGTGATTATATGGCAAGTTCTATTTACCTTGCGCCACAGTACAGGAATTTCGTTTAAGCTCTTAACGTATATAGCCGAAATTAATCCAGCAAATAGAATATAAGAAAACTGCTGCACTGACTGTGGCAACAGGTAAGCCGCAATGTCTGTACAGAAGGGTACGATAGAATTTGTTATATAATCGTAGATTTAACATTTGTATTCTCTAATCACGCAAAAGAGAAAAATAAAATATTTCAGTATGGAGAGTGAAACTGAGCCACTCCGCGTCGCATCTGGAGGAATGCAGTTTTTACGTATGCGCACAAAAAAACGGTGTTGTGCTGTCCACAAAAAATTTGGTAAGGTTCATAACGACAAAATATTTTGAGCAGACCAATTAGGTTTTTTTATAGTGCGTCTGTGGTGCGCGTGAGTATGGTGCCGAAGAGAGGAGATATATCCTGTGAATGTTGTATATGACTTCAAATTATGTTCAGTATTGTTTCGAATTATTTTTACAGAAATGCGTCTGGGACGTCCCTGACGGCGGTCTGCTGGTAGATTCTTTAAACAAGCCGATGTTAAACTACATCCAGCACATGTGTCTGTGGCCAGCAAGGTTCTCCTAGCTGTCCCTGAATGAACACATGTTGTATCGGTTAGGACATCAACTCAGAAACGTTGCCAGTGTGCAGGATATGTAGAGCCAGTTACTATGACACCTATGGACTGTCTTTCCACACGAGAGCCTGTGCTGTAATTACCGTGACCTCTGACCCCTGTTCTCAGATGACCTATGTCCTCTCTGACATAAAAATAACTGATTGATTCTCGTTGATATGTGATGTCACAAAAATGTCCTAGCTTGCTCTCGAATGGCCCCTTTCCATAAATCATTCGTAAATTTTTGATTAGTTTGTCCTATGTTCAGGCATCAGAGCGAGTCTCTTTTCTAGTTAAAGGTATCTTTTTTTATTTAAAGTGTTTAACAATCTACGTTTTTGTATAATCAGTCTACACGTCTTTTCTTATATATAAGCGTTTATCTTTGTTGCTGTGGTAGTTGTTCGTTGTTACAGCAAACTTAATAAGTTTTTGCTCGTTGTTAAAAGAATTCACAAGGTTATATGATCTTCCATATCTTCATCTCTAGAAATAAATCTAAATACGTGTGTTCATGTAATCTAGTTATATTACAAAGAAATTGTATTATTACTGAAAAATGAGGGCTGTTAGCTCAACTTCATTTCACGTTGTCTTCCGCTAAATTGATTCTATAATTCAATCAGTATTTCCAGACTGAAACTCGTTAGTTCATGTTTCAATACAGAATTATTAGGTAACTTCTACATTAAAAAATATCACATCGCGACAATATGATTTTTGACAAGTAGCAAGTTGTTTGGGGCAGTTTATTTAGCGTCGTTACGACAAATAGTACGTTTAGGTAACTAAGAACTACATCTTCTTAATTACCAGAAGTAGTAGTTCTGTCGGTTTTGAAAACTATTCAAACACTTGAAATTGCAGGCTATAAATATCTTGTGGCAAAAGTAATGACCGACTCGGTGTATATAAAACAAGCACTTGAGATTTCTCAATCCACAGGAAAGGTCTGAAAGAAGCTGTCACTACATGAGGAAAGTAGCAAATTCCTTATAAATGGATATTCCAGACGATTAATGTAAATGTTTGCAGTTTGTAAATAAATACTGAAAGTGAATCCACATTTTCGTGCGTAGATAATTTATGTGCTTGCTTCTTGAAACTGAAGACGTTGGATGGTTCACAAAAATTTTCTCTTGTGTCCAAAGTAATTAAAGCTGCACTCTGTTTGTCTCAATGCGAGAATGCAGACATTGAAAGAATATTCTCCATCTCAAAAAAAAAAAAGTTCTGGCATAGGAAAATACACATGTATCTTGTAGGTCCTTAAACAGCATTCTCATGATAAAGGATGCATTGAGGATTTACACAATAAACTTAATCTTGTTCAGATTGCTTAAGAAACTGATAACTTTGTCTCAAAATACTCATAATCACTACATGGCATATATTGAACAGATTGTAGCCCCAGAAAAGAAGCCAGGCTGAAGGAAGAAGGAAAGTTGAAAAATGCAAGACCTGTTTTAAAAAGTGTTCAACGAATTGAACGTTGTATAAGCAAAGAAGATAAATAAATGGCTTTAAGGTAAGATAATTGAGCTTTAGGTCTCGTCGACAGTGAGTTCATTAGAGACGGTGACACACAACATGGTACAATGGCACGACGTGCGAGAGGAGTAGGCCATGGCCTTTGGTTAAGGAACCATCCCAGCATTTCGGGAAACCATAGAAAACCGAAATTAGGATGGCCGGAGTCGGGTATCGAACCCGGGTCCTTCCGAATGCGAGTCCGATGTGTTACCACTGTGACACCTCCCTCGTATGAGGAGTCTTCGCCGGTGTCGAATTTACTCCTTTGTCGCGTAAGAACAGCGTAGTGATAAGAGCCAGTGTCCCACACTTGACCAGAAGCATATCGCCTCTATTTGCAGCGCGCCAAACTGGCGTGCAAAGTTTTCCTTGTAGTCTTTATCCTGCGGGACTTCAAGCGGTGACCACATTATTTTATTTTTTAGTAGTATGAAGTAAAGACCAACGCATGCCTCTCGCTTTGCTGTTTACGAATTCAGGTAATATTTTCGGATTTACAGCAGTCTAAAAAAAACCCTTTTTAGCTATTTTAAGAGGCCCTAAAATGATGATTCTAACAAGCGTGCTGAATTTTTTTAAATTAAAGCATAGTTTCAAATATGTGTTATTTTTGTAGATAAATATGATATAAATAAGTTAAGCGGTTCCGCATAAAAAAGAATACGCGTGACACTCTGCAACGCCGTCCATGCGCCAGTCGAGGACTCTTCTTAAGGGCGCCGCCTACCCGCAAGTGAGAGGCTCAAAAGCGACGGAGCAGTGAGGTCGACCTTGAAGCGCGCTTCAAATGCCGCGTCGCCTCAACGAGTCAAGCGCTGAACTAGCGTGCAAGCTTCCCGCCAAACGGTTTTTACTATAGGACACTAAGCGGTGACCATATTATTTTATTGGTGGAAAGTCTGTAGCTAAGTTCAGTGCAGGTCGTAATCTGAGTTTCACATACATTTTGAAGTACGGAAGTCGGAAAAGGCCGTTTTTAGCCATGTTGGAGGGCTTAGAAACAGTGTTTTTAATGAGCGTGGCATCTTAACAATGAGGTCCCGACCTTGTCTGAAGTTTGTTTTCTTTTCGTACATTGGCACAATGGGCACATGTGGAATATTTTCGTAGAAGATACCTGCTTACGAACACGCTGAAACGTATTTGAAGCGTGGGGTAGGCGGTCGCCTTAAGGAAGTTCAAGTTGCTCAAGGCCGGATATATCCAGGACTGTAAATAAATTGTCCATTTATGATACGAAAATCAATTATAGCTTGAACTTCGCTATTTTTCGCCAAATTTGAACTTATTTTTAGTGTTCCTTAAATTTTAAATTGGATCCTAAAATTTGAAATTATCTAACAACTATTTTTTTTTAAATTAATTTAATGTACTGATTTCTAACTTTGAATGGCACGTTGCTAGGGGTATATTTGTAAAATAAGTTTCTTTACATTTTTGATGAGTTGAGGTTTGAACTTTTAATTAACTTTTATAGGTATTTGTGTTGGTTTACAAAGTCTTCTTTTTTTTTTTTTTTTTTTTTTTTTTTAAGATTGGAGTTCTTTTAAGCCAATGGTCACTCCTATTTCCCTGTATGTTGCCCCGCCCCTCCGTCCTCTTTGACTCAAAAGATAAAGATGTGTATACCGTTAAAAATCGTGCTCGTACAACGTAGTTGTAGTTAACATTGTTTAAAAATAATGCAAGTATTGAATGAAATCTTTACTTTGAACGTTTAGATAGACAAAGTACTTTAAAATTTATCTAGAAAGCTTCTATGTAATTTAGATAAATCAATATAAAAATGAAATTTTGTTTGAATGGCAGCTGAGTTTTACAGAAATATAAATCACCTTTACAAATAAACCAGCCAAACATTCAAGTAAGACGCCCGAAGCGTCTGAACATGGCGCTTTTGAAAATATTTTGTTGCAGGCATTATGGGTGAGCATCGCGACGTCAAGAAGTACATGGACAATTTGCAGAGCCACGACTTTATGGCGAAAAGAATTTACAATAGTTTGTTTCAGTGCCTTATGTGCACACCTGCACCTCTGCTTCATGGTCAACATTGTATGTTTTAACTCTCACTTGTCTTAGGTCTCTACAGGCACGTATGACGTCACAATTTTCTTATTCTTATTGGTGCAATCAAATGAGAGACATTCCTGAATAAAGACACGCTGCCAATAACAATGAAACAGAACTGTCGATGTGCTCATAAGGCATTGAAACAAAGTGATTCAAAAATCTTTTCGCGACTAAATCGTGACTCTAGTAATTTGTCATCCGTAGACAGAATGTACGCGCGTATCTAGGTTGGAGATGATGCTGTAGAATCATCTTATAGGACCAGCAGTATTCCCCTACTACCGCCTTTCTTGCCCTTATGATCTGAAATTGTATTTATTATTTCGTTCTCACAACTTCCATTTGCGTACCAATTGTTTCGTACGGCCTCATATTAGTAACGTTACTGCTCTCGCGCCGTTTTGATATGTAAAAGTTATATAAATGCAAATAAACCTCCCTAACTTTGATAAATATTCATATGTGCGTGCTTTGTGGGGTGTGATGACTGTGCTGCTAGTTTGACGAGTGATTCCTTTGTTTACTGTCCGCCATTGGCACAGTTACGTGCACAGATGTTGTTTCACGCTAATATTTTTATTTATTTATTTACTTACCCACGTACAGTTCAGCCATAGGGTGATTTACAACCAGTACGTGTGATGTACACAGCAGAATTACACGTTAACATTTCAGAGAACAAAAATATAAACAATAAAAATACGTATAACGGAATAACAAAAGAATAAAAAAGTGAGAATTAATCATTGAAGTAATACTGTAACAATCATAAATAAGTAAATAATTGTTACAATCCTTGTTTCTAGTCTAATTACAGCCATATAAATTTCAATAACAATACATTTCCTCCATTGTTCATTAGTAATTTTGATATTTTATAAGTAAGTGTTTAGTGGACCCGTATTTGCCTTTATCTTCTAACGTTCGTATAGCGTTTCTTGTTTACTGGCAAGTCATCTCCAAATTTAGTTGTCATATAGGAAAATGACTTTTTGTAAGTGAGCTTCTATAGGCAGGTAATCGTATTTGCGTGTTGTTGGTTAGGCGTAAGCTGTAACATTTTGTTAATTAAATATTTAGTTTGAGTGCACTTCTTTTATTTTAACCACCTGTCTGGAAAATTGTTACAGTATCCTGTCTTTCATCTTATTTAAGTCAGCCTGAGAGCTGTGAATATTGCTTTATGTGTTATTTTTCCTTCAAGTTGTATGTGGATCGCAAAAAAGCGTTCTGGAGGTTTTGGATTCTGTATTCGAGACATTTTTCCATTCCGACAAGTAGACCGGAACAATAGTTAAAAGGCGAAAGAACTAGAAGGTCGCTAATTTCAGCTTTAGGTATGTAGGCTTCATGTACAGGGAAACGCCAGTGAGCTTTTAAGCTGAACGTACGCTGAATCCTAGCAAACAGTCAAATTTTCCCGCGATAAACTATTATCTCTAGCTATGCCCTATATTCACGCTAACTTACTCGGTAGCGTTATTGACTACGGGCCTTCGTATCTATGTGTGCCTACATTACAGTATAATAGACATTTTACAGTTGTCTTTATACAACTGTTGTAAAAAGTATCTTCAGTCGCTCTATACATACCGGTCAACATCAGAAGTTAGATGAGCACACAGTAACATAGTGTCTAGTCTGATGTCATATAATAATTGCGAAATTTCCATATCTCTACTTATTAGTATAAGTACACTGTAATAAAAATTAGGATTTTTTTCCCTGCAAAACTAGTTTGTAGTGACCACAAAACAATTCTGTGGTGGTCACAGTGTTTTAATAGTGACAACAAAGTGTTATTGTGGTGACAACAAGATAAATTTTTCAGGGTGAATACCGACAAAATATTTTGTGGGTATTCACCCTGCAAAATTATCCGGTGCAATAGCCACAGTATTTAGATTTAATCATTATCAAAACTGAACATTTTCTGAGACCATATTTAAATAATATAGCCTTCAAAAAGGTCCACGTTTACGTGAAGATCCTATATTTAACAAATACAAAGCTGTGGTTGATGTATCAACTTTGTGCCAATCCCTGCCGACTTGTACAGCAACAAGTATAGAAACAGGTTTAATTTTATATCTGCTTTGAGCGCATGTGACAAATTAACGGCCAACGAGTTAATTGACATCAACGACTAAATTGACATCAACGGTTAAATTGACAGCAACAGGTATTAGGATGAGTTTTAAAAAAATCATATGTAGTTGTTTTGAGTACGTAATTGTTCGACGTGAACATTTCTACAAAAACATTTTCACTTGTGCTGTAATGAGTTGTGTAAACTTTTGACGTAAGAAATGCTTGTTCACTGGCCTCGTCTGGAGGATCCGGGTTCGATTCTCGATTTTTATTTTGGTTTTTCGAGATCTCTCTCTATGTGAATGCTAAGCTGGATGAATTCTTCCTAGTTTCCTGTCTCTCCGAGCCAGTGGCTACGTCTCAAATGACCTCGCTGTCGACGAGACGTTACGTGGTTAATTCACGTCTCGTGTTTAATTTTCCGTGTTCAAATCGTAATATTGTTTTCATTAAAATTACTGAAAACGTGTTATAGTACTTAAACAGTGAACCGCATATTAGATAAATATAATAGCACACGAAAGAATCATTTATACCACCCCAAATTTTAAGAGACACTTGAGCTTGGTATACGTTTCAGCTGAGGTGGACCATACACGAAACCTCCGATGTTGTGGTAGAAAAAACGATTTTGTTCGGTGCGTGCACTTTGCTTCATCTTCGGTATGGAAACGAAGTGCATAGCAGATGCTTGGCCACCCCTGCGTGGTATTTTACCCCACGAATGCGCAGTCTAATTAAAGCGATGGTCTCGCCTCTGGCTATCCCACCCCCACGCTTTACGTCCTGTCTGCCCAGCGGGACTCGGGAACAATGGCCGGTAGCTGGTGGAAGCGCCCCAGCTGTGTCCAGAATGCTGGGAGCTGATATTTGCAGTCTCCTCCTCACCCCCTTCTACAACCCCTTGTCAGTTGTTCAGATATCCGCCCCGTCCCGCCCCAACCATGAAGAAAGTTCCGTCTATTACTTGTTATGGAAACTTTCCACTACGCGGCCTGTCCCTCTTCCCTCCCCACCCCATCCTCGTCGCCACTGAGAGCATCATTATTGGACATTCAATGGAAGTCCAATATAGACCCGTTGCCACCGACCTGAATGCTAAACAGTCATTGTGTTGGTTATTTTCATTCAAGCCCTAGTACCGTTGAGGAAATACTGTTTCGTCGTCTGCAGGGAATCTCTTACATACGCTGTTCATGGTAAAGTAAACACTTTTGAATATCACCGTGTCATGGGTAATAACCAAGTAGTACACTCATGTTTGTAACCTCAACACGTTTATTATTTATACTTAGGAATACTGGAAAATGTCAAGAATATTTCGTGCCAACGTGTTTTGCAAAACAGTTTAGCAATCTGCACTTTGTACGATTCGAAGGTGGTTGTATGACAATGGTGCATATTATTACAGGCGAATCACTCACGATCAGAAGTGCCACACCAGAGTGAGCAATAATAACCCAGTCAAATGGGGACTCGCCAATAACATAAGAATAACGTTAGCGATGCATTACAACATAGCAAACAGTCAAATTTCCCGTGATAAACCAGTAGCTATATGTAACGTAGAGTCACGGGAAAATCGCGAAAATATTTGAAGTCAACATTCCAATAAACTGTAGTATCTTCATCCGACTATTATTTGGATGATGTAATGAGTGATACGGATGAACAATTTTGGAACAAATCACACACGTTCCGTGTTAAAGCTGTTATTTAAGAGAGAAACTGTGCTTCAAATAAACTATAGCCAGTATCTAGAGATGATGGTTTATCGCGGGAAAACTTGACTGTTTGCTGAATTCTAAAACACGTTCAGCTTACCGGAAGATAACTGGCTTTAACTCGTACTTTGAACTGATATCCTGTTTGACTGAGCTAATAAGAATCTTGATATTGTAATATTGTAATGCCTGTTATTGACCTGCAGACAACTACACCACAGAATATTTAGGAATACAGAAGTGAAATAGCCGGTAGGACAGCGTTCTCAAGAGTATGTTGACACAAAACATTTTCATGATATACAGGATGTTACTGAACAACACCGCCAAACTCCGACAGGTGATCCCTTATGGGAAAAAAAAAAAAAAAACAAGTAAAAATTATATTTTGCGTTTTTTGCTTATACTAAACACTAAAGGAGTAATGAGTTTTGAATATCAAACTTTATAATCGTATTTCCCCAAAATATCGGAAACTAAATGACACAAAGAAATCAGTATTTTCAGCATTGCTTAATACTGTTGGGACCTTAAAACCATCAGCAAATACATATAATACATTTCACCGTTACGAAAATAATATGGGTGGGTGCCCTCTAATTGCATACAACTTTTTTACCGTCAGGATTTTCAAACATTTGAAGATGGTTGATTGAGAAATGAGACTTGTGTAACAAAAAAGGCCTTCTTGTTGCAACTGTCTCAAAACACACTTACAGACATACAGAACCTAGAGCATAGGCATTCTTGCAAACATCCATGTGATGTGTGCCGCGTACATACGATGGATGGTGGACATTCACTGTAAACAAGTACAATACTTTTAAAAGTCCGAGATCCCACGTCCTTGTCGCCGAGGAGTATGCAGAGCTTCGGTCGTTGCAAGATTACTCGAAAACGGCTCAACGCGCATAAGTGATGTCGGCTTAGGAATCGCATACGTTCCACGTATGTTATACCAGTTACAGCTTCTCCATTTATCTCTAATGTTTATTTGAACGCTACCAAAAATATCATGCAAATCTTACCGCAGAATATTTTAAAAGGTGTAGGCGTGTATCATACACTTTTTTTTTAATATTACGTCTAAAATGTTAAAGAGTCGCCACTAAAAGTCTCACAGAGGCAAGTTGTCGGCGAGAAGACTGCACATCAGTTCAGAGATTAGGGTGATGCATGATGCGTTTACGCACTTCCTGACCTTAATCGCGCAAAATACGTTCACACAGGTGGCTAATTAGGGCGCTGTCTACCTCAAAGCCCTGGCGATTACAAGTATAGTATCTAAAAACTAGTGTAAACACTCAAAACTACTTGTATAATCCCAATAAATAACATTTGTTTATTATTATAAGTGTTGGCCAGTACTCACTTTAAAGTCGAACCCCCCCCCCCCCACACACACACATGTATATATATACATATACACACACATACATATACATATACACACACATACTGTTACGTTTACGGAAAAATTCTCTTTTATTTGTTTGGTAATGATCGAGTATTTACGTAAAACGTACAGTATTTTATAACGTGTTTACATGAGGGATTATTTTAATATAAGTGAGACTCGCAGTCTAAATATCTGGTACGGCTTTAATTTACAATATATACATACTATTATATTACTTTTACGATGTTCTTTACGGAGGGAGGCAAGAATAGTTACATGAATAGTAATGATTACCTATGAGCCACTCAATTTAGTTACGACGATTACAGTCCCACCTTGTTAATGATGCCGAGGCTGATGTAAGGAAACGTGCACGGAGATCGGCACGTCGTAGATCTGGACGTCGTGGTGCATCTTGGTAGTGAAGTGGTCCTGGCGACGATATCGGGCAGACAGACCTCGTAGGTAGCGTGACACGCTCCTTTATCGCGCCCTGTGTGGCAACTCGTACCGCTGTTGGAGTGGGGAGTTTTGCCGTGCAGTTTGCAGCAACTTAGTTTAATATTATGGAATTCCTGGCCGAGTGGCCTGGTTAATGATCGCTGGGTTAGAACCAGGGTTACATGGTTCATAACAATACATACGAGTGTTGCTATATCATTCAAAGTGGCCCATTGCGATGTAATTTTTATGCAATGACTACCCATCGATGGAGACATTAAAATGTCGTGTTTTGTTTTAGGCACAAGATAGGACTCAAATAACTGTAAATTCGTGTCACTTCTGCTACTGGTTCTTGACTTATTTGACACGTCTTGGGGGCGCCGTGGCAATAATAACGAAACAACTAAATTCACGCACAGTCGGGGTTGGCATCACTGTGTCTTCGAACAGCCAATGAGCAATTGTTGCGTGAGTATTCAGGTATTCTTGAATGCTACCGTACAGGTCAGTGACCCCGCGAGTTTTTGCCGCCCTCTACTCATTGAAACTCCGTAGTTAAGGATTAACTATAGGTTGTTCAGGATAAAGGGAGCACTATTGAAACCAGTGTTACCTTTTTTTCTTTTAAATAGTTTAAATTTTCCTGTAATTTATTAATATAAATAAAGCAACCTAAGTAACGATTAAAGTTCATAGATTGTACCGTATGCGAAAGTTAATTTCTGATCTCATAGTAAATAATGTTTCATTATTTTAGACAAAATGGTCTTCAAAAGTGCTTACTTTATTGCGAACCACCTATATGTAGGCATAGTCCTCGTCACATAACGGACCCCGCTTTTCCTAACACTGTTTTTTTTACTTGCAGATTTTCAGTTGTTTTTTTTTTATTAAGTTGCTTTCCATAATTTTGAGTTAAATAAGTTTGCAGGTATCGTTATTATATTTTTTTAATGTAGAGTTTTAAGCACTATACAATTTAGTGTAAATATTCTCTTTCACGTATATTTCGTTTTTTTATTCTTTACTTTAGCCCGTTCGTCGTTAATGTCTTGTTTCCAATGTTTCAAAGTTGTCGTTGCGTAGCGTGCAGAAACTAAACGACTGCAAGGGCTTCACGATTAGGCGGATTAGAGGACGCACCCTTCATTTTTCCCCCTGTATTAATTACACATTCTAATATTTTTATAAACTATGTGCTAAGAAGTTTTAGTGTGTATTTAAGGTAATTTAGCTGTGAGAGAATTGCCATTGTAACAGTAAGAACATTATTTTTAATTAATTATTTTTGCTGTATAAAATCTGAGTTGCAATAGCTGTAATGTATAGCTGTGTTCATCCATCTACCTGGCAGTAGAAGTAAAGAAATCACGAACCAGGGCGAAAACCTCGTATTTGAAACACTAGTGGACGTGCGCCACTCGCTGTTGTTTCACAAAGTTGTACTTGCATCACCTCTGTCCGTTAGACATTGTAGCTTGCCAAACCTTACGTACCAAGGAAAATTAACTTCATGTAACTGTTAAATAAGAGATTGTTAAATGGATATTCATGTTCTTGTCTAGAATCATGTGCTTCGTGAAAGGAATATAAGGTACTTCAGAAGTGGAACAGACAACAAATGTACCAACGTAAAAGACACGTTTATTCGAAGCAAACATCTCGGCAAGAAATTGACATCAGCAAAACATCTCCTGAAAAAAAAAATCCTGAATTAATGTATTTTTGTGTGTACTTAATTTTAAATTTTGTCACACACGAATGATTACATTCATAGGTATAATGATACCATAGCTAATCGAATAAATTATTGTTTAGAAGAGTGCAGTAAATAACATGTTGCGTACAAGAAAATATAACTGCAAGATTGTTTTATTGTTACTGCAGTGAATAAATTAGTTATAATTTTTGTTTTCTCTTTTTACGCTTCGCTTCTACAAAGAACTATTACTAACTTGCAATAAATAACGGTAGTAATTATAATAATATAGCATCATACAGCTCAATTTTTCTACACTATCGAGTAAGCAAGACAAATATAAAAAAGTTATGTTAAGGAATTTTTATTATTTTTATTTTGCTAGTGTGGTACTGAGTTTTAGTATGTACCTGTGTATAAACTAATTCTTTGTCAATTAAAAAGACTCAAAACAGCTGGGGAAAGATTGCGCAGACGTGAAAAATAAATCGTGAAGTACTAAAATGCTGAAGACCGTCTCCAGCTTTACTGTCCGTAACTATTCTAGTCCTTCCCTACTTCAGACTCTCTTCTCTCTCTTTTCCTTTGTCTGCCTTTCAGAACGCAATTCCGTTGACATATTTCGCGTCTTCACACAAGTGCAATTTCTGCGAAATCGACACTCACAGTCAGTTGCAAGGAAAGGGGAACGCTGATGTTTGAATAACTTGATGTAAAAGCATTCGCTGCGAATCAAGGTATAAAAGCCGTGGCAGTCGCGTTGAAAGAAAAGAAAAAGCCTTGGCGAGGACCGCGCTTACAGCTGTTTTATTTATTTATTTTTTTTTTTTTTTGTGTGTGTGAAACTAGGAAGTACCTATACTGACGAAACATGCGCTCGTAAAATTTGATGTTCATCGAACAACCGCTACAGCAATCTCTGCGGAGAAAAGCCACGTTTATAACAGCAGGCAAAGTACGGCCGTGTTACAAGGCAAGCTGTATTACATCTGAATATACACTTTGAACATGTTATAGTTGTATTGCTGAGACCTAGGTAAAGAATTAATTCCTCGCCTCTTACATGCTATTGGCTGTGGAGTGTACCTACAGCTACCAGTTCAGTGATTCCACGGATAACTCAAGAGTTGTGCATTGTTATTGACATTGTTATAGGTAAAGATGATGGTTTATCGCCGGAAAACTTGATTATTTTCTAGCTTGGTTTCAACGTGAGTAGGACTGTTATTATTTCTTGTGTAGGTAGCATGTTTCGGATTCTTCATCTTGTTGTCTGCTTTGTTTCCCATTTATTTTTAAATGCGCGATGTTGTCTGCAGAAATATGAGTTTTCTCCGAATTGAGATTTCATCTCTATTCGTTATTGCGTTGCATACCGCATATTAAATTTATTTACCGTGGTTCGTTTAAAATTTGTTTCCTCAAATATTATTGTATATCATCTATACAGATACTGTCTACTGACACGAGTTCGACATGAACGAACTAACGACATTCACGAAAATGGGGAAACAGCCAAGTGTATCGATAAGCATGTAAGTGATGTTTCGGTTAGTTAGTTAATAACATTAAATGTAATAACTAACGTATGCAGACTTCAACAAAGTATAATGAAGTCAATACATAACATTTATGATATTTAAGCTTCTCTTCTACGGTGTGAGGCAGATTTAACTTTCTTGCTAATTATCTAATTAGGTATATTAAAGACTAATACTCAAAACTTAATTAATTTTGACTATGAATATCCTTGCAATTAACAACACGCTGCCAGTTGCAATAATAATTTTATCAGTAGCGAGCATTATAAAAGTTTTTTTTTTTTTTCGTAGTTCATGTCGAACTAAAATATAATTTATGGGGGCAGAACAATTTTGGGATTAATTTTGAGATGTCTCGATTCTCGTTGCTATCGTCCAGTAATCAGAGATAACTGACTTTAAATGTCAGTAAATGCATTTTCATGAGGTCTTTGTAACGTATGTTCAGCTGTGAGAATAATGAACAGATATTATCCTTATCGGAATTGTATCCGTTTTTTTGTTGCTAAATAGTTAGTTATGCGAGGTCCTCTTACTTACAAAACTCCAAATGAACATTTGCGTGTGTTCTATTTTCTCGCAAACTAATCAGCGTACTTGAACGTAGTTTAGAAGGTACTATACAAAAACAGTTTCCGTGTTTTTAACTTGTCAGTTATAGAGGAACTTACAGTAAAAAGAATTAAAAATAGGCGCAAATCGACTAGTTCGTATCAATGTTATGTATTCCAGAGAGAAAATTGGTAAAATAATACAATTGGAAAAAATAATAACTTGAGCCTTAGCTGGACATAGCTACATGTGTGATGGATGAGATAATTGTTTCACTGCTCTGAATTTTGTGTAATGGGAACACAGGTAGCGACCTGAACGTGGCGCGCGGAAGCTAAGGTCAACATTTACTAGATCACCACTCGCCTCTTCACGTCTAAGCCCAGGGCGTCGTTCATCTGATGTCAAGTCTTCCCGTTGAGAACTTATCTTAACCATACACTGATTACTGATTAGTAAGTAAAAGAATGTTTCACCAGCTTGTTTCAGCGCGTCACGTGCACATCTGCAGCTCTGCTTCGTGGTCAGTGAGTAGATGTTTTTAAGGCCATGATCTTTCATTTATTTCGAACAATTGCAAATAACTCGAATATTTTGTAACCAAATGTTTTGAAAAAATTGGACCTGCGTACAGTCATACGAAACACAATTTTGCCAGACCGTTTTTTTAAATAATGAACCGTTTGCTAACAAAAAATTATTCTGCTTAATTTTAGCTTATTTTGACAACAAAATATGTGCGATTTCAGGGACAAAAATCTAAAAATCCTTTTCGTGTATTGCAACATAAAAATTCAGATACATGTGATGATATATAAGTGTTAAAACTGCCACAATGAATTTTTGATATATGTATTAATTTGCGTTAAAAAAAATACTTTCGAAACCATTGCAAAACTAAAGAGCGAGGCCTTAATTCTCGGCGACATGAGTTCCAACTCACGTGTAGTGTCGCGGTAACATTCTCGTTGGCACAGTCAAATTACGAGCGTCGTCGTCTAAAGGTACACGCTGTCAATAACCATGAAGCACAGCTGCAGATGTGCACAGAAGGCACTAAAACAAAGTGGTGCAAAATTATTTTCTCGAAAATCAAAGTGTCCTTAGACGTGAAATGACGTGGCGACTCATTTTATACGGACGAATTTCGCCGCTTATTGGCTGCCCGAGGCTGTTGATACCAGCCCCGTGTATGTTTAGCTCATGTGTGTTACGCACTGAGAAAAATGGATTGTTAACGACAAACACGTAAATAAGATTGATATTAATTTTGCTGCAACAAACAAACTGCTGTTAATTTAACAATCGGAACGTTGATGTCACTACTGGAATTTATTTGTTCCGGCAGTAAAATTTTGTTGACATAATTTATTTAAAACTAACTAATAGTTGGTTCTTTATACTATTTTTTTTTTTCGTTAGATGTTATACTTAACAATACATCTATTTTATTTTACCCAAACTATTTGTTCCTGTTAAAAATACGAACTCTAGCTTACTTATACTATTTTGTTAATTTGCTTTTACTATCATATTTACTTCAGCCTACCATATTTATGGCATACATACAGATATGGTACATTTAATCATGGCAGATATTAAATTAAACTATTTGCTTGGAAGCGACGAGATATGTACGTTCGAGAGGTCATTCATGTAATGGCAGTTATTTAGTACGCACGTGTTAGCTGTTACACACATGGTGGTTTAGGAAACTCGTCTCACATTTTAAGTAAAGTTACTTTACTATATTTGTAGAGTATTAATTTTTGGGCTCGTTTGTATGATTACGTTAGATTAAATGACTGAATATAAGTATAACGGTTAAAAACATATTGCCAAGTGCACACGAGTCTCATTCTAGTTTCCATTTCATACTACCGATATTGCACCGCATATTCCGTGTAAAATTGTGTAATAGTTACGAAGAAAAGTAGTGGTCTAGAGGTAGAGTGCGTGGTCGGTAGTATACATGTTGTGGGGTCGAATCCGTGTGTAGCTTTTTTTTTTTTTTACACATACATTAATATATTTGTATAAAAGTTGCTGTGCTTCGTGATCATAGCAAGCAAAATAATTTAAATGTCGTATGTTTTAATGGGTGCTCAAACAACTGAAGTATGTTTGATTTAACGGTATCTGTAGATTTAACGGTATCTGTATGGCGTAATCAACCACGTAATTTGGTTAAAACAACAAAAATATTTCAACCGTATAATTTTTTTGGGACAAACAGTCATTTGGTTGCCAGTATTGAAACATACCATTTGGTTGTTTTAAACAAATTTTGTTTGATTTCGCAATATTTTTTTTTCTCAGTGCGGCAGGTTGCCAATTAGCATGGCTGTCTCCTAGAAAAGCAGCCGCCTTAAGGCGACCGCCTGGTGAGAGGTGTGTTTTTGTGTGTGAGGTGAAATTCGATGAGGCGCTACGAGCGATGCCGGATGGCATATGTTTTATGATATCGCCTCTACGGCCAAAGTCGTAAACGTGCGCGCAGTGTTCCTGCCGTAACTTTTTTAATGTGAGACTTTAAGCTGTGACCCATTATTTTATTGAACGCGTTACTGTAGCAAAGTCTAATGTACTTGTAGACCTCAATTTCGAACAAATCCGTTTCATATAGCTTGAGAAACAACCGCGTGAAAAAGCCGATTTTAGCCAAGTTTTAGGACTTCAAAATAATGCTTCCAATGTGCGTGATGTCTTGAAAGTCACATTCACAAATAGTGTGAAGTGTGTTTTATTTTCTTAGATAAGCATTGTGGACGCAAGTTTACTGGTCTCTGAGAAAAAAACGTAACTCAGAACACGCTGCACGCAGTTCGAGCCCCAGCCAGGCGGCCACCTTATTAAGCGATTTACACAATAGAGCGACGTGACGCTTAGCGTCGAGCGTCAGCCAATCAGAGCCTTGACTACAGCTACGAGCGCCAGGAACATTGCACTAGAGGCTGACATTAGATTTGACGCTCATCGTGGCGACGAATACTACGAAGAAGAAAAGTTGTATACATTTTAGAACTCGTACACGCATTTTATTTATTTTTCAAGTTAGAAAGAAGTAAACAACAATTTTATATTAATTACGTTCTCTTAAAAATACCGGTATTTGTGCAAATCAAAGCGTAAGTTCGTTGAATAGAATCTAATATATTTGTCTTACTTTATTTTTCAGTAGAAAATTTAACTTTTCCTTTCTGTTCGACATTTATTTATTTAAATCGATGTAAGCATAAACATATTATCATTTCTTTCATTTTACGTTCATGTTTCTTCGAAATCCGTTTACAGTTACTGAGTTATTTCAGTACGATTTTGTTTCGCTGGCGGCAAGCGTCGGGCATATCGCGCCGCTGTTTTGTGACAACCGCTTTACGCTAATGAGCGTGTTTCTGTATGGCCAGCGAATGTATTTGGCTGGCGTGTGTGACTGAGTTTGCCGTCCTACCGGCTTTTTCACTTCCGTATTCCTAAATATTGGTATAGCAAGTTAATCTGAAATTACTTTAATATTATTTGATATATCACATTCGTGGCTTAAACATGGAGAAATGTTCCTTCTTGCCATACTGTGGTCCCGGGAACTTAATCTCTCTTCTTACCGAGCTTGTAGCTGCATAGTTGAGACAGAAAATCATTGTTAAAATATGAATTACTATAAAATACGTGCATATGAGAAATTTTGAGGTTTTGTGTCAACTTGGTGAACTTAGGATAGTGGAGTTAACTTTGGACACTCCGTGGGAATATTAATTTTCACGCTTGACTGTTATAATAGTTATAAAGACATGTATACATAACACGTTGCCCAAATACAATATTAATTAACTCTATATTTATTTATTCAAATCTGCAATATGTGAAATTAAAATTTCTTGTGAAATGTCCCAATATATCTCCACTGTCCCAAATATACCTAGTTTGCAATTTTAGGAGTTTATGGTACAAATTAATTTTATAAAAATCGGAATGTCTCTTTAACACATTGTTATTGGACATTTTGTTTTGAAGTGTGCTTGCCTTAAGGAGGAGTTTATTAAAAGGTATTCATACTAACAGTAATTCCCGGTTTAAACTCCGTAGCTGCAAGAGATACATGCAGAACCATTCAGTTATTTAGACGTAAGTTGTGTATTTTTCCATTAGGGCCTACGCTATAAAGATTTCGTACGTGAATTTATGGCCTTCTTGGTTACGACAGCCCTTACCGGTAATAGGATCGCGGATGATGTGAAGGAGGACGAAGCTGAATCTAGCTTCATGGGCGGCTTGTGCGCTCCTGGTTAAATACTCACTGATGTAACGTGTGGAGAGTTTTCTACCTCGCCTTATCTCGCCTTGCGGTAAGGGCCATTTCACATCGGCCGTGGTGGATTACATGGTGAGACGGTCGATGCGCCGCGTTCACATGCGCTCTAAAAAGCTGACGTGCCCCGACCTTTCGTCGTAAAAAAATGTATATACTCGGGCGTTCCGACGTCATGATCTCTTCTACTTGGCTCACGATCGTGCAGATGCGTCGAAGAAAGAGAAGTCGTTCCAGGCCCGGTAACTTAACAGTGTGCGTCAAGTGAGGAGGAAATTGCTGCGTGCTCGATCTAAGGAGTGAGTCGTGACTGGAGTCGATCCGCAAATGTTTATCGATGTCTCTACCAACTGTTGAGATTTCATCGGGTATGTTTGCCGAAACGATTTTTATGGACTCTCTAAGGAAGTAGCAACGAAATGTATATTTGCCGTGCTTAATAGAACTCTCTTGATACAGGTGACATCGATCTGGATTGTAATACGTACTGCAGGAGAAAATGAAAGCTGTGGATGAGACTAAAATTCTAAATTTCTTAACAAAATGTAATTTAAAAAACAAAAGTTACGCAACTTCTGACTTGATTATTTCCGTAAAAAAAAAAAGGGGGGGGGCTCTTTAAACTTTCGGCAGCAAATTAAGCTTCGCAGACACATTGGTACTTCTACAGATCTTATAGATTTTGTACATTGTAAAACAATTTAAGAGCTCGTAACACCTGTGTGCAAGATGGCAGCGTATTTATGTAAAACAAACCAAACGTCTTGCTGCGGAAGGGCCCTTCAAATACTACCGAAATCGGATGCAGCCATGCAGAACCGAGATAATTTTACGGATCAAAGTTTTATTTGTACATCTGCACTTGTATGAATATTTTTCCGGGTCCTTATATCATTTTTTTTTTTTCAAAGTTAGAGCGTTGAACTATCTATTCTGCTATGTACGATTATCTCTCAGCCAGTGTGTATCTTTCCGCCACTTGTTAATGTGAACATTGAAGGGTTAAGTACCTGAACCAGCAGAGATAGCTTCAGGAAATGCCTTTCTCGTTAGTGATACTTCTTATTCAGTGGCGTCCGGTGGGTTTTTTCAAAGCAGTACTGCAGTTTCTCAGAACTATACACTTTTGAATCACGCGCCGTAGACCAAGTAACAATGTTTGTTTTTATCAATTGTTTATGTGTCCTCGAACATCTTTTTCTTCTTTGGCAGTGGTATACTGGAGAAAAGGAATCGACCAGGGTATATTTAAGGAACCGTACTATCGTTAACATATTTCGGAAAGCCTTGGAAAACCCAAAATCAAGATGGCCGGAGCCAGGAATCGAACCCGTGTCCTATCAAATGCGAGGCAGGTGTTTTGTCACTGCCCCACAGAACTTCCTCACAATGGTCGGACTGTATGTTTATATTGAACACAATTATATGAATTACAATTTGCATTTTTAAGTTGAAACTAGGACAATGAGTCGGTTTATATTTTCATTAACTTTATGAATCATCAATTTTCTTTGTTTTATCTTTGTATGTTCTCAGAGTACGTATGAAAACATTCCTGGATAACTATACGTCAGAAAATTCTAAACTCTGAAACACAATACATAATTTTGTGAAAGGGCTCAGTCGTGAGACATGTTCAATCATACTTCCAGAGATATTTTGCCAATAAATACTATTCTTGATTATAGCCCTAAATCACTGCAACCAAATATTTGTAGCGTTTATCAATGGAAAACTTAGATCTGTACGAGCACATATTTTTACTTCAGTACTGAGAAGGCCATGGTAGTGTTATTTTAGTCGGAGTTGAACACCAACATATAAATTAATTCTAGTTATTTGAAATTTGGGCCGTTGGGGAGGGAAGGCCCCCCCCCCCACCCATGATCACCCATCCCTCTAAAAGCAAATACATTTCGATAGTGACACCTGATTTTCGCGAGAATCTATTTTGGTTTCAATGCCTTCCATGCACATCACGAGCTGTGCTGCGTGGTTTTTGGTAGCTGTCTTTGAACAGAGGCGCTACTTATTTGGTTGTGCCAATAAGAACAAAACTGCGACACCACGTGTTTGTGTTTAGTGGGTAGAACCCAAGGACGCTGAAAATTATAACATCCACTCATTGTTCAACAACCAGAGCTACAGATGTGCACGTAATGCATTGCAACACAGTGCTGTTGCAAAAATCGTTTCGCGAAAAAGTACGAGAGGACTGTGTTACTATTCAGGAATTATACCCAGTTCGCTATGATGTGAGGCGAGCGCACTAGCCTCTACATAACCACGGCCGTTGTGAATGTGAATCAGCAACTACGCATGGGTGTCTGTTAATGTAATTCATTTATCTTAACTTTCCATTTCGATAATATCAATTTTGTTCAATGAAATAAGTGACTTTCCACTTTTAGTAATAACATTTCATTTTATCCTCATAAATTGAACACATTTCATTCCAGTACATTTCAATAATTTCGAACATTGTGTAGTATTTTTATTTTTATTTTAATAAAGTTACATTTAATTATTTACTCACATACTAATTTCAACCTTATAGCTGATTTTACTTTGTGTGAATTTTCTACATTACGTTATGTTTTAACATTTACTGCGTCGACGTTTGTTTATTTAAAATACTAGTTTTTAATAATTAGTTGGCCATACTATTGGGCAGTTTTTCCAATGACGGATGATCATTTATGTGACCCATTGATATTTATTTAACTCGCGCAAGCTAGAGGCATCTTTCATAATCAAACACAACTTTTGTAATGTGATTTTTTACTCCACGATGCTGTACTCTCAGTAACGTGAAATGTGTTTTTGAATGTGACGACACTAGTTACCTTTGATGTGTAGAAATTTCGTTCCACATGAACCGTTACTTTTTCCACCATCGGTAATTGCTTAGCTCAGGGTAGAGGTCAGCCAAATTTTATTTTTAAAAAATGCATAGCTTTTAGACGGTTGCGAATCGGATTATACAAGTTTGGTTTATTTGGTAGGTCTTGAGCCTCTCTATTACCCGCCTGTTTACTGACGTCTACTCCCTGAACATCCTATATATTTAATTTTTTAATTATTTTCTTCAAAACTAGTCACGAGGGGCTCAGGGGTGGGGTTATAAACCTGTGTCTACCCCCTCCCTCCTTGACCACGCCATATGAGTGGATTCTAGCATGCAGGTCGTGGAACTTGCAATTTTCTCCTTTTCCCTAAGTATAGGAGATAATAGGCGACCTGGTGCGCGCTGCATAGTTGGCATTACTGCACTACAGGTTGTGGGGTGCACCTGTGTCTGCACAGTCGAATGGGGGATGTGGAGCATGCCGGCCACGCCTGTTATCTCCAAATTGGACGGCGGAAAGTCCCGTGCGCTTCCCTTCTTGGACGTCTTCGCATAAAAGACGACTGCTCCGCGGCGCCGGAAGAATGTTTTTTAATATTCCGTCCCCCGGGGGTCTTCTCTGTTATTCATACGTCGCGCCATTGTAGTATTCCTACACCCTCCCTCTCCCACATCCAAGGGAAGGCTCCTTTGTGCAGCCGAGGTGGTGGGTGACATTCCCAGCCGGATATGTCCTCACAGAGTGCTCTTTCATACGTAAACAACGGCGCGTGGGAAGCAAATAAAGCGAGCACTAAACGTCCTTCATTGCGTTTGCGTTTATTTTGCATTGTGAAGGGAAATGAAGTCTAGCTCATGCAAGATCGTAGGTGGCAGCGGCGCAGTTATTCGAAAGACGAGCATTTTGATTAAGCACATGAAACTGTCATTATTTTCTTTTCCCCCGGGTTTATAGCTGCAGATTATTTTAAGTATCTTCCTCCGTTACGTATGAAAATGTTTATTTTATACTAATGAAATTCAAAAACATACGTTCCTCTCCCCTCCCCTCTTGTGCAGTTTTGAACGGTTCTACCCGCGAATCACAGACGTGTCGTGTCGCAGTCAAATGAGTGACGCCTCTACACATTATGCCTAGAGATGATGGTTTATCGCGGGAAAACTTGACTATTTGTTAGGCTTCAACATACGTTCAGCTTATCAAAAGATTACTGGCTTTTCCATGTACGTGGAGCTACTGCCCTATTTGACTAAGCCAATAAGAGTGCCGCTATTTTAATATTTGATGCACGTTATTGGTCTGTAGACAGCTACGTTGTGTCAGTGTTTTCAAGGCTATGTTGACACAATACATTTTCGCGATATACCATCATCTCT